>REGO01000688.1:634066-655818 GCA_010120015.1 Rhombomys opimus | reverse complement strand
CAGTAACAATGGCGGCTGTAATTCCAAGATCCCTTTTCTGTCTGAAGAGAGTCATAGCGTGAGGGGCATCAACAGGCACAGGCACCCAGCGAGGCATGCGAGTAACCAGGGCATAGCTAACTTCACTAGCATTCCGGCATTGGGCAAAAAAGCAAGTATCATTACCACAATTACTTGGCTCTATCTGGCTAACAATGAATAGAAATGGGTGTTATGAACAAACAGGTGTGGACTATACAGCCACTTTTGATGAGAAGTGATGGACTAAGATCAGAAAGAAGAGGAGAACCTCCCCTATCAGTGGACTTGGTGAGTGGCATGAATGCAGAAAGGGGAGGGAAGGTGGGATCGGGAGGGGAGGAGGGAGGGGCTTATGGGGGGATGCAGAATGAATAAAGTGTAATCGATGAAAATTTTAAAAAAAAAGATAATTTAAGAACCTTAAATGACTTTCAAAAGTGGAGGAAAACATGGAGTTAGTCAATTTACATGGAACATGTCTCACTCCTGGGGGCAATGGTCTCCTGAACCTACTCAGACCTCGGACACCACCACTGCTAGTTCTAGAACTGATGCAGGATATTCCAACGAGGGGGTTAAGGCTTTTCATAATATTTCTATAAGTCCATTATGTTTTAATATTGCATTTTAAAATGATTCACCCATTGGTGAGTGTAAAAGCTTTTTCTATACTTTGGGTTTTGTTGCTAGTGCAGCAGAAAATACGGGGATTCGAGGAATAGCTACAAAGTGTGGTTCTCGAGTCCATCGTCCCTACTCCTAGTAGTGTCACATAGGAGGAGTGGTCACACAGTAGGGCTACTTTTCGGTTTTTCTAAAGAACTACACGTTACTGTCCAGTCCGGCTGCTGTAATTTATAGTCTCACAGTCCACCAGTTCTGACAGCCCACATCCTTACCAGCGTTTGTTCTTTGCTGTGTGGCAGATGTCCTGATGGGGCTGAGATGGCTTCTCAGCCCGGGATTTCACTCTGTGTATCCCCAGTGGCTAAGGTCTTTGTTTTATTTATTTATTTATTTATTTATTTATTTATTTATTTATTTATTTATTTATGTATTCTTTAATTCAGAATCCCTGTGCTATATATGTTTCATGTTTTAAATAAAAATGATTTTGACTCATTTAAAATTATTTACAACTTGCACCAACCAAGGAGCATGCACAGATAGGACCTAGACCCCCTGCTCAGATGTAGCCAATTGGCTGCTCAGTCTCCAGGTGGGTTCCCAAGAGTAAGGGAGCGGCGACTGCCTCTGTCATGAACTCGATTACCTGCTTTTTGATCACTTGCCCCTGGCGATGAGTTCTTGCAAGGCCACAGAGGAAGAGGATCCAGGCAGTGCTGATCAGACCTGAGAAGCTATGGGCAAATGGCAGAGGAGAACTCCCACTTTCAGTGGACTAGGGAACAGGGAATAGGGAGGGTAGAACTGGGTGGAACTGAGGAAGGGGCCTTCAATTGGGATATATAATGAATCGACTGTGAAAAAAATTAAAATAAAAATTTAATAAAAAATAAAATTTGTTTTTGAGAATTTTCCACCTGTTTTAAAATAAAATACTACATCCTCCCTAATTCCAGCCACCACTCCCCACATAATCTTCTCAATGTTTTTAATCAGTAAATCCAGTTAGAACTGTTCGTAAGTGTATAGGCCATAAGAAGCCTGCAAGTTACCATATCCTTAACAAAAATTGATTCTCCCTTCACCAGTGTGTATCCACTGCACATAGTTCCTTGGGACGAGATTGGTCCTGGAGACCTTCTAACACATCTATTCCAGATTTCAGCTGGCTTGGTCTGGCACAGGTTTTGTGCGAGTAACCACAACTGTTACGAGATAACCATTGCATTATTTATGTCACATCCAGAAGACAGCATTTCCTAGAACACCACTTCCCCCACTCACATTCTTTAGCTCTTAATTTTTTTTCTGAGATATTCCCTGGACTTGTGGTTGGGGCCTTAAAATAAATGTCTCCTTTAGGATTGAACAGTGAATATCTTATTCTTAGAACTTTGACCAGCTACTTATTTCTCCATTAACTGGTCCACTGCAAAAAAAAAAAAAAAAAAAAAAAAAAAAAAAAAGAAGCTTCTCTGACCAAGGCTGAAAGCTGTCCAAGTCTATGGATATAAACATACACATTTAAAAGGCAGTTTGACAGTATGGCTGTCTTAACATAGTAACAATTTTAGGCTCTACTTTAGGTCCTGTGACTTCTCTAGCCATGAGCTTCAAACTGGGATTACACTACCAAGCGTAATAGTCCCTCCTGGGAAGCAGTTCTTAAATTCAGTCAGAAAGTTGGTTACCCATAGCAGTGGTGCCAGGACTACGCCAGTAGACACCTCTTACCTGGCAGGTGGTGATCATCACTCGCCTTTGTCTGAACTCAGATGGCTTTTCTGCATGTGTTTGTTTCTGGGACTTCCATCTAATTCTATTGAATTATGTGTCTTTGTGTGTGTGTGTGTGTGTGTGTGTGCCAGTATTGTACTTTTTTGTTACTGTGGTTCTCTATAATAAGTAAGTATCAGGTACCATACCTAAAGCAACACTGTTTTGCTTCAGATTTATTTGTCTGTTCATAGTGTTTTATACTTCCAAATTAGTTATAGGATTGCTTTTACTAGTCTGTTAAAAACAGTATAAATGATGTAATGACTTAGTAAGACTTAAAAAAAGTTCTGACAGATTTACCTAAATAATTAAATATAATTGATTTAATTAAAATACCTTTTAGGTTCATTCATTTTATTCAGTTGTACTTTGGGTCAAATTTAACATATTTAAAAAGAAAGTAGAAATAAAAGCAGTTTATCTGAATAATACCTTATTGGATTCTCATAGATACCTTTTTAATTATTTTATTTTTATTATTTATAATTTATTCATTTTGTATCCCAACTGTAGTCCACTCCCTCATCCTCTCCCCAACCCTTCCTTCCTCCCTCTTCTCTTATCTTAATCTAATATGCTCTACAAGTCCTTCAAGAGAATTTCTTATGACAGTAATGAATGCTTTCACTTCCCAGGATGTGTTCCTTGTCTGTGGGTCCCCAGGCTGAGAAGTGGTCTAGTTTGACCATGTCCAGGGCTTGTGCATTCTGTCACACATATTGTGCATTGAGAAGGACAGCTGCCCTATTGGGTCTGCAGAACACTTTTCCTTTTATTCATTTATCACCTCTAGATCTTGCAGTCTTTTCACCCCATCTTCCTCAAAGCACCCTGAGCCCTGAGAAGAAGGAACACAATATATATGCTTTATTTAGGACTGAGAATTGAACAGGCTCTTATTTTCTGCTCCTGGCCAATTGTAGTTTTCTGCATTAATCACCATTTAATACAGATAGAAACTTCACTGATAAGGGTTGAGACATGATTTAAACAATGAGTATAACAACAAGTCACTAGACGTTATTTTAATACTATGTCTATTTAGCAGAAAAATAGTAGCAGGTTACCTGCATAGCCAGGGGGTCTAGGCACAACAGTGATGCCAGGTATGAGTTCTACCTTGTGGAACGGGTCTTAAATCCAGTCAAAGTACGTGGGTATTACCTCTATGTCGTGCAACTATTGCTACAGTGCTCATATATTTTCAAGACATCCAGTGTTATATTGTGTTGCAATGTGATATAACATATTATCTGGAAGGTTCACAGCTGGGTAAGAAGGACCATTACTTTTTGTCCACTTCTAGAACAAGCAAAGGTAACCAAGGGAGATGAAACTACAAAATATTTATTTGGAATAATCATAGTTTCCACAGCATCTTTTATATGTAATAAACTCCTTTGAGATTAAAGGATTATATTATTTTTTTTCTATCAGCATATATATATATATATATATATATATATATATATATATATATTGGTAAGACAGACAAAAGATTTAAAAATTAATTCAATAAATCCATAATTATAGGTGATAAAAATGTTGGTGACACTTCAGCCTTTCCTTCTACAGCTCCTCTTAGTTCATTTGGTTCTTTTTATTTTATTTTATTTTATTAATTACACTTTATTCACTTTGTATCCCCCTTGTGGTTCCCTCCCTCCTCCCGTCCCAATCCCTCCCTTCCTCCACCCTCTGCATGCATGCCCCTCTCCAACTCCACTGATAGGGGAGGACTTCTTTTCCTTCCTTCTGATCCTAGTCAATTAGGTCTCATCAGGAGTGGCTGCCTTGTCCTCTTCTGTGGCCTGGTAATGCTGCTTCCCCCTCAGGGGGAGGTAATTAAAGAGCAGGCCAATCAGTTCATGTCAGAGACAGTCCCTGTTCCTATCACAATGGAACCCACTTGGATACTGAACTGCCATGGGCTACATCTGTGCAGGGGTCTTAGGTTATCTCCATGCATGGTCCTTGGTTGGAGTATCAGTCTCAGGAAAGACCCCTGTGCTCAGATTTTTTTGTCTGTTGCTCTCCTTATGGAGTTCCTGTCTTCTTCAGATTTTAAATAAAATTATTATTGAAATGTCAAGGTGCAGATACATATATTGTCTCCTTTAAGATTATTTAAAGTTTTCTTCTAGACAGTGGAGGCTTTCAGAACATACAAAAGGCATATTTAAAGACCAACAGCTCAGAGAAAACGTTTTATTTACTGGGTGTTTTTCACTCTCTTTGGTTTTGGCAGAACACACGGAGCTGTTATTCCACTGAAAGCTGTCCCATTGCTGAGCCTGCTGAGGCCACATCTTGCCACAGACGCTTTACAATGCACATTTGTCCCTTCTAAGGGACTCCAGCTCTTTGCCAGCAAGTGAAGAATACCTCCGGGAAAGCATGTTTGAACTTCTTAGTTTGTATGAAGACGGCCAGAGACTGACAAAATGGAGTACCAGCTGCTTCTTAAATAGAGTCAAAGCTGAGCTACATTGGTGAGGTTTTTTCTTGAATATTTGCCACATTTATGGCTATAGAATGCATTTACCTTTTAATACTCTATATCTAACATTTTGAAAGTAAAAGCTTAGCTAGCTTCATAAATACTGTATGTGAATGTATTAATATTTTACCTTAAATAACTGGTTGTTAAATTATCTAAAGCAAAACCAGCAATGACAGAACAATAACATACCAAAATAGTTCAGCAAAAAACAAAAACAAAAACAAAAAACTTCAGACTTTTCTGGTGGGGGCTTTGGAAAAAGATACAATAAAAAATTGTATAAAGACAAGAGCATGAATACTTATTTTGGATGGGCAGGAGTGTTTTTAGAAGATCGAATTGTTATTGTTTGTTTAAAATACAAAATAGTTCAATTTAATAATATATCATCACTTCATATAGACATGACATTTTCTTTGCAGCCTAAATAATTTTATTTGACCATTAATATGTTATAATTATTTGAAAGATATCACATTCAAATCTATTATTTCATTATTCATTACCAACTGTGAGATAAGATGTTAGGAAATGTGTAGCATTGTTTTGTAATAGTGAGGCACACAGCTCCTTTTTCTAGTCCTACTGTATGCTGACCCTGAGGACTTGGTGGCTACTATCCTACCGAGTACTCTTATTCTTTCAACTGGCTATATCATTGAGGCCCATTTATTTAAGCTAAGGATAAGCATTTCTGCAATACCAGTCTATCTTGTTTCAGGTTCTGGTACCTCATACATTTTCCCTGACCTCACAGAATCATCTCCCTGTCATCATCATATCGTCATCATCATCATCATCTATGACAAATAGTTGTTCATGTTGAATTTTTTATGCTTTGCCAAAAAAAGAGATTTCAGGTACTTATAAATAACAAATAGGTAGATCAGATAAAATTCCATTTCCTTCTGTGGTCTGAGAAGCAACTCTGCCATGACAGAGAGTAATCATACAAGTAGAAAGCCTTGGATTTACTGTGAGATGTCAAACATTTTTGATAACTTTCATAGTATCTTGACGGTTTTACTATTTTCAGGATTTAATAAAAGATCTTGACAGATGACTAACAATTTGGTAGTTAAAGTGCATTTGTGTTACACACTCTGCCACAAACGAGACAAAATTAATAATTAAGATAGTGTTCTATAAACTGTTTTAAATTTGTAAAAATCTTCTACTTAAAAAAAATATGGGCACTCCAACCAAGGACCATTTATGGAGATAACCTAGAACCCCTGCTCAGATGTAGCCCATGGCAGCTCAGTCTCCAAGTGGGTTCCTTAGGAAAGGGAACAGGGACTGTCTCTGACATGAACTCAGTGGCTGCCTCTTTGATCACCTCCCCCTGAGTGGGAAGCAACCTTGCCAGGGCATAGAGGAAGACAATGCAGCCAGCATGGATGAGACCTGATAGGCTAGGGCCAGAGAGAAGCAGAGGAGGACCTCCCCTATCAGTAGACTTGGAGCGAGGCATGGGAGGACAAGGAGGAGGGAGGGTGTGATTGGGAAGGAATGACAGAGGGGGCTACCGCTGGGATATAAAGTGAATAAACTATAAGTAATATAAAAAATTAAAATTAAAAAAGTAGCATCCCAGTTATTCACTGATGGGAGCATTCATTAGAAACACGATTTGTAGGGACTTTATATTTTTGCTTGTAAAAGGAACTCAGAAGTACGCAAGAAACACTTTATTTTTTATTTTTTTTTTATTTTTATCAGTTACATTTTATTAATTCTGTATCCCAGCCGTGCCCCGAACCCTCGTTCCCTCCCAGTCCCTCCCTCCCTCCCTCATCACCACTGTGCCCCTTTCCAAGTCCACTGATAGGGGGGGACCTCCCCCCATTCATCTGATCCTGTTTTATCAGGTATCTTCATTGAGTTCCTGTTAGAAATAGTCCTTGTTCCCCTCACTTTGGGAAACCAATTGGTTACTGAGCTACCACAGGCTACATCTGAGCGGAGGTTCTAGGTTATATCCATACATGGTCCTTGGTTGAATGTCAGTTTCAGAAAGACCCTGTGCCCAGATATATTTGGTCTTTGTGGAGCTCCTATCCTTTCCCCATCAGACTAACTCCCCTTCTTTCTTATGATTCCCTGTACTCTGCCAAAGGTTTGGTCATGAGTCTTTGCTTTGAAAACACTGCTAGTTAGAGGCTTTCAGATGCGCTCAGTAGACCCCTGTCATGCGTTCAATGCACATCCCATCTGTCTTTCTAAATGAGGATTGATCCTCTTACCCCATGTCCGCTCTCTTGATTATCTTTTTTAGGTGTATAGATTTCATTATGTTTATCATATCTTATAGGTCTATATAAGTGAGTATATACCGTGTTTGTCTTTCTCCTTCTGGGATATTTCACTCAGAATGATGTTTTCTAAATCCCACCATTTGCCTGCAAATTTCATGATTTCCTCCTTTTTGATTGCTGAGTAGTATTCCATTGTGTAGAAATACCATAATTTCTGTACCCATTCTTCCGTTGATGGACATCTGGGTTGTTTCCAGGTTCTGGCTATTACAAATAAAGCTGCTATAAACATGGTTGAACAAGTCTCCCTTTTGTGTACTTGAGCAAGCTTTGGGTATATACCTAGCAGTGGTATAGCTGGGTCTTGAGGAAGCACTATTCCTAATTGTCTTAGAAAGCGCCAGATAGCTTTCCAGAGTGGTTGTACCAGTTTACATTCCCACCAGCAGTGGAGGAGGGTTCCCCTAAGAAACACTTTAAAACAGTCTTTCCACAAGTATCTTAATTGTATTATATGTGGCCCCTGAGAATCTGAGAACAGTGGATATGACTTGTAAAATCCGTAGAAGTGGCAGACTGAAGCCATCTTGGTCTTCTTTTTAGAAAAACAAAACAAAACAAAAGTTTTTATATTTGCTATCACACAGAGAAAGTTCATCTTCCTTAAGTCATTGAAATTCTATCATTTTTCTTTTTCCTTATTTGACCTTGTATCTTTGTTACTACTTGACTAGGAAAAGAAAATTGCTCTTGACTCATTATCTGCAATTATATAAATGGGAAAAATTTGTATTTCTTCAGTTAACAGGAGGAAGAATATAAATCGGAAATTATCTGCTTGTCTTAGTCAAGCTGCTTTTTTTTTTCTTTTCTTATTTTTTATTATTGTTATTATTAATTACACTTTATTCATTTTGTATCTCCCCATAAGCCCCTCCCTCCTCCCCTCCCGATCTCACCCTTCCTCCCCTTTCTGCATGCATGCCCCTCCCCAAGTCCATAAGCTGCTTTTAAGGTAGGTCTAGTTTTCCTCAGAGAATCCTTCTCATTCAATAGTCTGCTTCTATCAGCAGCACAGTTCTTGTCACAAAGGAAGTTCATTAGAAAAACACGAAAAAAACAAACACCTCACCTTACAGTGACTGATTGACTAAATTGCTGCCTCTGAAACACAGCTTCCTGAGTCCCTGGGAATGTTTGGTGGTTTGGTATTCTTGCTTCAGTTCTAGAACGTGTTGTGGTGGTTTTGGCCAGAACAGGGAATCTACAGGGCCTCATGTTTAGCAACACTTCTCTTTGCTTCCTTGATGTCACAGAGCTAATTCAGGGAGTGGTGAAAATATAAGTGGACTAGCTGATCATATAGGGAAATTAGAAAATGTAATTCTGCCAGTTCAGATTCATCTGTCTTGGTCTATGTGACAATTAGAGGTGATTCTACTCATCCCCAAACAGGACTAAAATAATATGTTTCATATTGATTATAATGTGAAAGTAGTTAACATTTATTAAAGGGCACAGAACATACAGTGTTCAAGTAATTTATGCATCTATGAATGCTGTGTGGGAAATTGCACACTGATTGGATGGCATTTTTCTTATCTTAGGTAGGTGATACTAGAAAGGAAATGGTATATAATCATTTTCAAAGTCTGCTGAACAGAATTTGATTGTTTCCCAATGCATTTCCATAGCCATTTCCATGTTTTTCTTTAGTTAAACCAGAGGGAGAATAATAATTTCAGAATTCCTTTCTGTTATGGAATGCTCTTTGATTGTAGGCATGTATCATGCATAACTAAGAATACGGACTTTGAGATGTTGTTGATTCAAGCAAACTTCAAAGATTTTAACATATGGATGTTGATTGGATTTATCTAGCATAACAAGAAACTAAGACGAGATTTTATTTGGAGGAAAAAAAGACTAGACAGGCAGTAAAATATCACTTTGTGGAAAACTGTTAGCTAGGATTCTACAGTATGAAGTAACAGGAGAAATGCAAATAACAACAGTGTAATTAAACTGTCAAGTGTGATAACACAATTCATATGACAATGCATGTATCCCAGTATTCTCTCCTTTTTGCTGCCTCTAGTTTTTAAGGCAAGATCAAAACAGTAACTTCTAAGAATATTTATAACCTGTCAAGAAAATAGACTTGAAACTGACTATTTATTCCTGAAGGAAAATGTTGGTTTCAAAGCAGCATTGATGTAAATATCTATCTTTCCTATTTTGCAGAATAGGTTGTTATGCTGAAAAGTTTAACTGTGTTAGAAATAATTATCAAAGGCCACTGGCATTAAATCACTACTGTATTTTTATAATACAAAGTTAGTAAGGTGGAATTGTCCTTAGTATTGATGTTGCTTTTTATGTGGAAGAGGATATAATAGTAACAAAGATTCTTCAGAGGAAGTTTGTTATGGTTTTAAGGCAGATTCTAGGCTAGGAAGATTGCTATTTTGATATGCTGTACACAGATTGGACTGGGTCTAAATATTCATTGTCGTACAGTCAGACACACACAACCATTCTTTTTTGTGATTTTCCTTTGCTTTTATATACACAGTAAGTCTTTTGTAACATAAATCAACACAATTTTTCTACAGAAAGAAAAACAAATTACACCATAAGTAACTATAAACATAATATATTAAGGAATATGTACGTTGAAAACCCAAAAGAGAAACTTACTCCCTATGAGTGAGACTTCTACACCGTCGAAAGGACAAGGTGTGAAGACAGAAGAAGCAATGTAAGTAACAGTTGATGTAGGAAAGGAATGTATGTATCTATGTCTGTTACTTATTTAAAAGTATAATTTGTGTTGAGAGAAATTCTCATTTGTGCAAGACATAAGCAAGCTGTAAGAAATTTCATCTGTTAAGAAATTGATACAAAAACCTGTATTGCAATCAGTTTTGTAAGTCTTGTGACTTAGTTTGTTTTGGATCACTAATATAAATTCCTGGTAGCAGTTATTTTTATAAGTTTTGTGACTACTGAATAAGAAAGATTTAAACACATGGTAAGAGCAAGAAGTTGCACATGTCTTTAATCCCAGCACTCAGGAAGGGTGCTGCACTGAGGCAGGCTGATGACTTTGCTGTGAATTCAAGGCTAGCATGATCAACAAAATGAGTCCAGGACAGCCAAGGCTACACAGAGAAACCCTGTCTTGAAAAACCAAAAATAATAAATAAATAAATGAATAAATAACTAGATAAATAAATAAATGGTATGAAATTGTGCATATGAAGTATATACACTTTTCTCAGTACATTTAGAGATGCAAAACATCCCTACTGTAGCATCATGACAGGTGTCGCCTAGTTGGACATGTGCTGCATGGTTGTGTTATGTCTGAGGCACTCTCACAGATCACACTTGTTCTCTAGTTCCATTCAGATGATAATACTTCATATTTTTCCAATGAAATAATTTATAGCTTTTTATTTTATCATTTTTCTAAAGGCACAGGAGTGTATGATTTTACATTGTAGACTAATCTGGCTTTTAATTTGTAATCTGCCAGCCTTAGCCTCCATAGGCTTCCTTGTCACCATTTGTGTTTATGTGTTTATAACAAATGGTCCAGAGAAGAAAAATTTAAAAAAAAGGGAAAGAAGGAAGGGGAGGGAAGAAAGATCATGGAGATGTTGATACTATTTTCCCACTATGCTTAAGGAATATTAAGGTCTAGCTCCAAAACTAGGGGTCTCTTTAGCTCACCTAAATCCAGTAGCTACCAACAGTCCTTATTTTTCTTTATACCCACTTCTGATGAGTTTCCTTCCATTTCATCATAATCCTTCCCAAGAAACCATTGTCCAAACATAGTGGCTTCACATAGCACATCCATTTAATAATCATGCCACAAAGGTTCATTTCTTGTGGTTCTAGGGTGATACGTTTTATTTTTCTCAGGAAAGTAGTCACTGTTAGTTAGTTCACTTTAAGTCAGGCACTCTCATGGGCTGGCTCTTTGATCACCTCCATCTGAGGGGGGAGCAGCCTTACCAGTCCACAGAGAAAGACAAAGAAGCCAGTCCTGATGAGACCTGAAAGACCAGGATCAGATAGAAAGGGAGGAGGACCTCCCCCATCATTGGTCTTGGGGAAGGGCATAGGAGAAGAGGGAGGGAGGGTGGAATTGGGAGGGGAAGGGAGAGGGGGCTACAGCTGGGATACAAAAATTTAAAAAATCAGGCACTGAAGTTTGGTTCAATATAAAGGAGGAGAAGATTAGAACCTTTTTGGTATTACTTTCCTCCATAGTTTTACCTGATAATTTTGTGTTGACTTTATTCCAGTTAGCACAATGCCTCTGGTATCTGAGAACTGAAAATCAGAGCTTGAATTGATGCCTTAGTCAGTTGTTGAACTTCCTGTTGTTCTAAGTCATGCACCCAATGGCCACATCCATACACAACTTTCTTGTGCTAAGTCACAAGAAGAACTGACATCTAATAAACGAAGTGCTTTCCACCTAACATGGACTAAAGTACACACACACACACACACACACACACACACAGACACACTAGTGTGAATGATTAGTGTATTTTATTTGGAGTCTTTTAAACTATTCTAGAACCTTATTACTTAACCACAAGATATTTTGAATATGAGGAGGAAAGTTATGCTCCTGTAATAAGATGAAGTATTGCATTAGTATAATTTATGGGTGCTTATTCTAAAAACTTTCTTGAAAGTGAAATTTTAAGAACTCACAAAGGTATTACTTTTCTCTTTGAGATGATATAAAACCCAGTGATACCTAGATGATAACCCTCTAGCACCTAGCATTATATGTAGAGGCTTTATGAACTACACATATGTGATGCTATCCCATGCCATACTCTTAACAGTTCTATTGTGAACCCAAAATTAGTAATACTGCTGAAATGAAATCTGTAAGAATTAGCCCTATGTTTGAGAGCTTAGAGTCATATGTTTGACCTTTTAGTGAGAAAAATGCTTGCTGGGCCAACAGAAAGTCAATCCAGTGTCTTTGCTTTCTGCTTATTTTGTTTGTCATCTTAGTGAATCTGGATCAATGGGATCACCATGTTCATCTATTTGAAATCTGAGACATTGACCTGAAAACAGATAATTCCATTATCCTCATGGACATAATTTTCCTATCTGTATCTTTGGTGTTTACCAGATATTGACATCTCTATTGGAGGGTTATAATGTTCTGTCTTTGACCCAGTGGGGCCTGTCAATTTCTCTACCTATGATCAAAGGGACTGTGTGAGAATGGTAGTGACATCAGTATTGTGGGACAGTGTGAAAGAAAGGGTTACAAAGCCAACCCAAGCACTATACATAGCTATAGGAAATACAACAGTAGATAAGTTCAGATGACACACCTCGTTTGTGGTTCCCACACAATTTTCAAAACAGCAGGGCTTTGTTTTCATGTCTTCAGTTCTTACAATCTGTGGACTCTTCGTCAACATGGAAAATACAACCTTTTTGCTCTTTCTGAAAATGTGAAAAATCTTTTGAATTTGAGTTTGCTTGTAGTTGGTGCAAAAGGTAAGGAAGAAAAATGAGGAATTTAGCCAAGCAATGTGGAGAATTTCATTTAAAGTGTATTTGAAGAACCAATCAATTGCCTTATGTGACTGTAGAGTGATAATTAGTGTTTTATAAAAATTATTGAAGGTTGGAGAAATGAGAGCAGTTATTTTATATTAGATTAGATATTATATTAGGTATTATATTAGATATGTCAAACATTCCTTTAAAGGTCCTTTCATTAAAGAGAAAGTTTTAGCTACTGCTCAAAGCTGTGTTAAATTCTTGGTCATTAGCTCATAGCACTATCAACAACCTTCAGCAGGTAGAGCCTCATGGGGGACACTTAGGTCACAGGGAGCCTGTCTCAAAGGAGGTATTACTGAGAGCCAAGCCTTTCTTTGTTGCTGCTATCTGACTATTGTGAGCTGATAAGGCTCCTCTATAGATTTTCCTAACATGTGAACTCTAGGTTATCACAGGCTCAAAACCAGTGGCTTAAATAACTAGAGACTGAAACCATAAGACACAAAAGATTTTTTTTTAATTTCCAAATGTTGATTATTGATCTACTTGTCATAAAATGTCAATAAGATTTAGAATTGCAATTGCAATACTACTTTGATAGTGACATTTAAAAAATCAAAACAAAAACAGTTTCCTAGGAAATCAATCTACATCAAGAAGGTACCATTTCACACCGCCACCCCACATACCTTTCTGAATTATTTTTAGTTTGATATGAATTATATAATTTATATAGTTTCATATGATTTATTTGGCATTCTGTAAGTTTCAATCTGTGCTCACCCTATATTCAAAATGATGAACGTAGATTTTCTGTCTTCTGCATTTCTCAGCATGAAGTCTATATTCATTAGTTTTCTTTATGCTATAGGAAAATTTATGTTAGAGATAGATTTGTCCACTGAATAAGCAAAAAAATCATTTCATTCATATCACTGTCTGGGAGACTGGAATATACTTTCCTTACACACGATTAGTGACAAAGACAAGGTAGAGGTATAGCTGAGTCTTTCTCCATCTACCATATCAATCTTCCTGAATGCAAAGTGAACAGAAAAACATATAAGCTAAGCATGCTAAATTTTACCATGGACAGTAAGAACCAAAAGGAAGTCTTTAGACCCTCATCATCCTTGGGAATTTGCATGAAGAAGCTTTACAAGGTGCCCTTTGTCTGCCGTGTTAATTTTCTTCCCACATTGCTGCAGATACTCAAGTCTGTGTCTTTAAAGTGAGGTTGATGCTTTATGAGCTGGAATTCATATTGGTTCTTCGGATAATATCAATCGTGTGTCCCTCTTGTAAAGTTTTCTGAACAGATTAAAACAAATGTATACCACAGGACACTGATGACAAAACAAAGAAACACTTTTTTTTCCAACTCTCAGTCAGCTTCAAGGTCTTCTTTTTCTATTGATTGTTTCATGCTTTGAAGATGTAACTGTGACTTATTTCTTTCTGAACTTCTGGAGACTTATGTCCTGAGCTCCCATAGATTTTGAATTCACAACCTGAGACCTGAGTCTTAGCCTGTATGAAAATGTGTTTTAATTCAGATGAGGCAACTACAGAACATGCTTGTACTGAAATATGCCTGTTGATAAACATTCTCCTTCTTCACTCAGCACTTTGGTAGTGAGGAACTGTTCCAATTATCAACCCACACCCATGGCAAAATTTTCTCCTCTGAGTGACAATTCCAAGGTAATGTATCAGATGAAATATCCAAGCTTCAAGAATAATACATTTTTATGTACCTAGCAAATACCAATGAAAAGGCTTAAAAACTTGACAGTAATTTTCCATAAAAATCTATAAATTCTTTTTGTTAGATAAGATGTGAAAAAAAGGAAAATGAAAGCTGTGGTATAAAAAGTACCCAGTAGGGCTGGAGAGATGCCTCAGTGGTTAAGAGCACTGCCTGCTTTTCCAAAGGACCCAGGTTCAATTCCCATGTGGCAGCTCACAACTGTCTGTAATTCCAAAGGATCTGACACCTTCACACTAATGCACATAAAACAAAGTTAAACAAATAAAAATATTTTAAAAAAGAATTAACCAGTAAATTTGTCTTATTTCTGTATGTGAATCTTCTATATTATTTACACAAGACTTAATCCTGCCTAAAACCAAAGGATAATAGACTGACATCATAGATCTTATACCAAAAGATACTGTGGGCTTTCTCATCTTAGAATTGCTATTTCTTTCTTGTTTAAAAATCCTTATTGTCAGGCTGGGCCACGGCACACCTTTAATCCCAGCACTATGAGTTTGAGGCCACATTGGTCTATTTACAGTGAAAATTATTCTAGTCTCATATTTTAAGTATATTTATTCTTTGTGACAGTTTTATGGGACTAGGTATGGGTCATTTTCCTCTTGATCACATAAAAACTCCTTTGAGAAAATTTGAACACAGGGGTCTTTCCAGAGATTCATACTCCAACCAAGTACCAGGCATGGAGATAACCTAGAACCCCTGCACAGATATAGTGCATGGCAGTTCAGTGTCCAAGTGGGTTCCACAGTGATGGGAAGAGGAACTGCCTCTGACATGAACTGATTGGCCTGCTCTTTGATTACCTCCCCCTGAGGGGGGAGCAGCCTTACCAGACCACAGAAGATAATGCAGCTACTCCTGATGTGATCTGATAGACTAAGATCAGAAGGAAGAAGAGGGGGACCTCCCCTATCAGTGGACTTGGGGAGGGGCATGCGTGAAGAAGGGGAAGGGAAGGTGGGATTATGAGGGGAGGAGAGAGGGGTTTATGGAGGGATACAAAGTGAATAAAGTGTAATTAATAAAAGTTAAAAAACTCCTTTCTTTAAAAGAAGACTATGTTGATTCCCACTCTTGTTTTCCTCAGTGTTCCCTCTCTTCCCCTATTTCGTCTCTTCAGCTACATCTTCTGACTATTCTAGCTCTCCTCCTGAGTGAGATTTGAGCATCCTCTTTTGGACCCTCCTTGTAACTTAGTTTCTTTGGGTCAGTGAATAGTAGTTTGGTTATCCTTCAGTATATGTCAATAAAATGGGAGAACAGAGGTGGGAGGACAAAGGGCTTGCAGAGAGAGGAGGGCAGGGCTTAGATAAGCTGAAGACCTGCAACAGGGTGGGCTCCTGGGAAGACATGGGGGCGACTTTAGCTGAGAGCTCTGCTGGTGGGGTCCTGAAGACTTGACAGGCCACTCTCTAACCAAACAGGATTCCTGGTAGTGGGAGGGAATACCAACCCACCTACAAAAACTTCCACACAGATGTATGAAATTTGAGGATGCCTATAAAATGTGCAGGGATAGAGATAGAGTAGAGATTGAGAAAATGTGCAAACAATGCTTAGTCCAACCTGAGACCCATCCCTTGGCAGAGAATCCACCCCCGATACTATCTATGACACTCTACTGGGTTTGCAGAAGGGAGCTCAGCATGGTTGTTCCCTGAGAGGCTCTGCCCAGCAAGCATGGAAACAGAATCTGAGACGCACAGCCAAAAGCAGGGTGTAGCATAGGGAGCCCTATAGAAAAGTGGGGGTAGGACCTAGAGGAGAGAGGAACTCCACAAGAAGACCAACAGTTCCAACTAACATGGACCCGGATGGACTTTCAGAGACTGAAGCACCAACCAAGAACCATGCATGGACTAGACCTAGGTTCTCTACACTTACACACCCAATGAGTAGCTTCACCTCTATCTGGGTCCCCTAGAAAGGGGATTGACAGCTGTCTCTGACATGGTTTTCTGTTTCATGCTTTTCAATCACTTCCCCCAGCAGCGCTGCCTTGCCAGGATGCTGTGAAAGAGGAAATACACAGTCCTTATATGACTGCATGCGTTAGGGTGGGTATGGGGGGCCCCCTCTTCTGAGGGTCAAGGGAAGAGGGGTGGGACTGAGAGGAATAGAGGAGAGACGGGGAGGACAGAAAGGAGGGGACTAAGATTAAGGTGCATAGAGAATAAACAATAAAAGACCTAATATTTTATTATTTTATGTGTGTGGGTGCTTTGACTGCATGCGGGTCTGTGCACCAGAGGCAGTGCTTTGCCCACAGAAATCAGAAGAGAGCATCGGATCACATGGAGCTTGTGTTACAGTGGGTTGTAACCCCCTGTGTTGGTGATGAGAAGCAAATCTTGGTTTTCTGGAAGAAAAACCAGTGCTCTTAACCACAAAGCCCTCTCTCAAGCACTGCATAATAATTCTTCATATGGATTTGCTATACGTATGAAAAACTGGTGATATTAAAGTCCTCTGTTGGTGATGGTTATTGTGAGGAGTAGCAAAATATTTGACAGTGATGCATTTGGGACACATATTTAGTGTGTTATGTAGATTTTAGCCCTTACTGGAATTTTCCTTATATTATCTGCTTTTAATATATGTATATATATATATATATATTTTTTTTTTTTCTTGTCTGACCTTCTTACAACCTTCTTACAGACATGATCAAGGTCATCCAAATTTAAGAGTGGAAAGAACCATATGGTTCTTTGATTCTAAAGGATCTGAGCAATTGTCCAAGAATAGATTGAGTAAAGGAAGAGCCATAGACACACTCCTTGATTGACAAAGTTACAGATTTAGTGACAAAAACTAGGGCAGAACTTCAATTGTATAGAATTTCTGTCTAAGACTTTTTTCTATCACTACCTATATCTTCAGATAAGCAATTTCTACTTAATTCTATGACCAAAATAACATTTTTATAAGTACAAACAAATTTTGTTTGAAAATACTTGTCAAAGATTTTAATTATCATTTTAAAATCCAAACTAAAATATTTTGAAGTAAATCTTCTTTTACAGTTTTTATCTTTTTCTATTAAATCTTCCCCATGAACTAAAAATAATTGTTTTCCAGGTGAAGGAAAATATAAGTCTCCTGTCAAGCACATGCTTGACAAAGTTATATTTACAAGTTCCCCACAATATTTTCCCTTCAGATAGTAAAATAGGCTTAAAAACTAGAGGTAATTTTTCATAAAAAGGTATATGTAAAGTGGTTCCTTAATCTTAAACAGGATGTGTGTTTATGTTGGAAAGGCATGGATTTTGTCTTTATGCCACATAAAACTCTTGTGGATCATATTTAGGACATCAGAGGTATGTTTTTGAGAGGATTTTGGATCTCCAGACTCCTTTTTACTCACTTTTGCACATTACAAATCCTGGATGTGACTTAAGTTCCTTCCACTACAATGTGATTTGTTCCCTCCCACAAGCACCACAACAGTGTGCTCAACTAACCATGAGCTGTGTGCTTTGATCTTCATTAGCTGACCAACTAAGGGGATCTTCTCTTGCCATCGACAGCTGAGCAATATATCCTGTAATGGTTTTTCTTCATATATGTAACAGTAGTCAGTAATGCAAAGACCTTATACTTACTACGCCCATATTTAAAGAGGCTCTTTCCCCTGTCATTCATGTCATTGGCCAGTACACAAAGAGTTGCACTAAGAAACCAAGCACCTGGTCAACTGAAAACTTGATGCCTATAGTGCTATCACCTGAGTCTACCAGCACTCTCATTACAGTGAACTTGGATTTAGGAGATAGCTAGCATTGCAGGAAAAAAAAAACACAACCAAACAAACAAAAAAACCCTATAAGTTTTATTTAAGCAGAGTGGAAGAGTGGAAACTGGAGAGGTTACTCCATATTTTTGGCACCTAAATATGTATAGTTTACTTAACAGACTTTATTTTCTGAACACTAATGGAGTATGTGACACAGAGTTTCGGGAAGACAGGTTGCATGGTTGTTAATAAAGTTAATAAAGTTAATATGTAGAACGAGGCAGGGAAGTTTCAATTTTGCTCCATACATGTAAAATACAAATGAGATACTTATTGGACCTTAGTACTGCTTTTAGGGCAGGTAAATATAAATTAATTCACTAGGCTCTGTATAAGGTGAAATAAGGAAAGAAATAATTTTGAAATATTATAGGAATTTAATAATTTCTAATTATCATAGTAAAAGTAAAAAGTTCATCCACAGTTGGTGAAAATTTGAGGCAGGAGAATTCAGGTGAGTGTGTTGTGAGCCAAGACTACACAGTAAGAGTTCCAGGCCAGCCTGGGCAGGAGAATAAGACCTGGCATCCAAACAGAACAGAACAGAGATGTTTGCTGTGTCTTCTGTCTGCTATCTATGTCAGTATTCATAATAGCCAATACTCAGCTTCCAAGTTCTAAATATTCTAGATCTTCAGCAGGAGCTGTTGGGAGAATTGCATTTGCTAAGAAAACTGACAGATGCCTAACAACAATAGTTCATGTATGATGACATTTTTGGAAAATGACAATAGCAGAAGAAATAATCAATCCTGTAGGAATTCAGAAAGTTTTGAAGATTGTGTTTAGCAAACAGGTTGACAGTTCAAAGTTTTACCCTCTGAACTAATGTCAGCTTTGAATGTGAAGAGTCATCACTCTTGTTTCTCTTCAATTTTGAGACTTAGTGACACATAGTCCCGGTACATAATCACATTCTATTTCTCCCCATTCTGTCACAATGAAGGCACATAAGATTTTACTAAACAATACCCTTCCTCTCTTGATTAAGCTGTTTTGAGATTAGACTTTACACATTTTTTAGTGAAGAAAGCATTTTGAGTTTGAACAGTGTTTTTTTGTTTTGTTTTGTTTTGTTTTGTTTTTTCTTAAATATTTCCAATGTGAACTGACTAGTATTTTTCTTACATATTGAAAAAAAGAATAGCAATGGATCTTCTACTTTGGAGGTGACATTTGTGATACATGAGCCCATTTAGTCACATATATGTACTTAAAATTCATAACCATGACAAGTGACAATGATTAGGAAAAACAGTTTACCCAAATCAGTGATTGTAGTAGAAAACAACAAAAAGTACTTATCTGAGCAGGAAATTAAAAACCTGCACTTGTCCTTGGTGTGATCAATTGTGGAGCCTTCTAATCAGAGGAAATATTTGAATCATTTGGCCCTAACTCTCTTTTGATGGAAATTCATTTAGATTTGCTCTTTGGAATATAACATTAATCACCTTACCGCAGGTCCTCTTTCTTGATTATCGTCTTTAGGTGTGTAGATTTCACTATGTTTCTCATATCTTATAGGTCTATATAAGTGAGTATATATCATGTGTGTCTTTCTCCTTCTGGGATACTTCACTTGGAATGATCATTTCTAGATCCCTCAATTTTCTTGCAAATTTTATGATTTCCTCATTTTTGATTGCTGAGTAGTATTCCTTTGTGTAAAAATACCACAATTTCTGTACCCATTCCTCCATTGAGGAACATCTGGGTTGTTTCCAGGTTCTGGCTATTACAAATAAAGGTGCTACAAACATGGTTGAGCAAATGTCCTTGTTGTGTACTTGAGCAAATTTTGGGCATATGACTAGGAGTGGTATAGCTGGGTCTTGAGGAAGCACTATTCCTAATTGTCTGAGAATGAGCCAGATCGATTTCCAAAGTGGTTGTACCAGTTTACATTCCCACCAGCAATGTAGGAGGGTTCCCCTTTCTCCACAACCTCTCCAGCATTGGACATAGGAGAAAACAAGTAACAGGACAGGAGCATACCACAGAGGGCCCCTGAAAGACTCTACCTAGCAGTGTATCAAAGCAGATACGAAGACTCATAACCAAAACTTTGGCAGAGTGCAGGGACTCATATGAAAGAAGGGGGAGTTAGTATGATGTGAAAAGGATAGGAGATCTACAAGGACCAAATATATCTGGGCCCAGGGGTCTTTTCTCATACTGACACTCCACCAAGGACCATGTATGGATATAACCTAGAACCTCTGCTCAGTAGAAGCTCGTGGTTGCTCAGTAACTAATTGGTTTCCCATAATAAGGGGAAAAGGGACTATTTCTGACAGGAACTCAATGGTAGGCTCTTTGACCTCCCCACCCCCTAAGGGAGGAGCAGTCCTGCTAGGCCACAAAGGAGGACTTTGCAGCCAGTCCTGAAGATACCTGATAAGACAGGGTCAGATGACAGGGGAGGAGGTCCTCCCCTATCAGTGGACTTGGAAAGGGGAAGGGAGGAGATAAGGGAGAGGTGGTGGGATTGGGAGGGAATGAGGGAGTGGGATACATCTGGGATACAGAGTTAATAAAAATGTAACTAATAATAAAAATAAAAAAAGAATATAACATTAAAAATTGGAAAGAACACATTGGATGACTGTGTTTATGCACTAACACTTTATCATAAGGGTTCAGCTACTCCATTTATTTCAGATAATTTTTCCACTAAGTATTGTTTCCTCAGTGGCCAAGACTTGAGCGCTTGAGATACTGAGGAATTTTATTTCCTGAAAAAAAAAATTAACCGAAGTGAGATTCTGAATTGAGAATTAGTATCAGGAGCACACACCGTTTCTGAGCGGTGGAATACCTGAACTTCTGAGTTGGTGAATGGAAGGACCTCTAACCCAGGAGGACAATGGTGGAGATTTCTAGACCGACAGGGAACATCACAGGAGGTGAAAACTTTGGTCTCTGGTCACCCGGGGACTTGTTTGGGGAAGGAGAGAAAGGATCCCTTGATCTCGCGGCACTCCCCTCCCCCAGACCTCCCTCCACCTCAGCACAGCAGCACGGCTGGCTGGTCTTTCTCAGAGCAGACCTAACTGCCTGAGGTATACAGCCGCTGGGGCAGAGCTCCAAGCCCTTTAGCGGCAGGCAAAGATCAGCAGTACGTGTCCCGGAGTCCCAGATCCGCGTGGCGGCTACACCATCCCCCCAGGGCCCAAGTCTGCTGGACGCCATACTAGCTCTACAGCATCGCCATCAGTGACGGTACGGCCCGCCCAATCCCACAGTGACAGAGAATACGCCATATATTCACCAAAACCAGGCAGAAACGTCATACAACCTAGATACACCAGGTGCTGGGCCTCCCAAGCTTGGAGAGCACAGTGAAGAGAATCCAGCACTTTCCAGAAAGCATCGGGACTAGCGACCCTGTCACCAGTTACAGTGGGACTTGGCGGC
>REGO01000688.1:575397-617057 GCA_010120015.1 Rhombomys opimus | reverse complement strand
GACAATCCCTGTTCCCCTAACTAGGGAACCCACTTGGATACTGAGCTGCCATGGGCTAGGGAATGAGGGATGGCGTTACAGCTGCTGGGATACAAAGTGAATAAGCTGTAATTAATATAAAAAATAAAAATTTAATTAAAAAATTAATGAGGATAACCTAGAACCCCTGCAGAGATGCAGCCCATGGCAGCTCACTGTCCAAGTGGTTTTCCTTAGTAAGGGGAACAGGACAGTCTCCGACATGAACTCAGTGGCCTCTTCTTTGATCACCTCCCCCTGAGGAGGGAGCAGACTTACCAGACCACAGAGGAAGACAACACAGCCAGGCCTGATGGGACCTGATGAGCTAGGTCAGATGGAAGGGAAGGTGGATCTCCCATATCAGTGGACTTGGAGAGGGGCATGGCAGGAGATGAGGGAGGGAGGGTGGGATTGAGAGGAGATGAGGGAGGGGGATACAGCTGGGATACAAAGTAAAAAACTGTAATTATTATAAAAAAGAAAATTAAAATGAAAAATTAAAAACAAATGCTGGCAAAAAAAAGCAACAAAACAAGTAATCCAATTAAAAATTGTGTACGGAGCTAAACAGAGAATTTTCTGTAGAGGACTATAGAATAGCAGAAAAACACTTAAAGAAATGCTCAACACCCTTATTCATCAGGGAGATGCAAATCAAAACGACCCTGAGATTTCACCTTATACCCATCAGAATGGCTAAGATCAAAAACTCAAGTGACAATATATGCTGGAGAGGATGTGTTGAAAGGGGAAACCCTCCTCTATTGCTGGTGGGAATGTAAACTTGTACAATCACTTTGGAAACCAATCTGGTGCTTTCTCAGACAATTAGGAATAGTGCTTCCTCAAGATCAGCTATACTACTTCTAGGCATATATCCAAGAGATGCTAAAGTACACAACAAGGACATTTGCTCAACTGTGTTTGTAGCAGTTTATTTGTAATAGCCAGAACCTGGAAAAAATCCAAATGACTCTCAAAGGAGGGATGTATATAGAAATTGCAGTATATTTCAAAATGGAATACTACTCAGCAATTAAAAACAAGGAAAACATGAAATTTGCAGGCAAATCGTGAGAGCTAGAAAAGATCATCCTGAGTGAGGTATCCCAGAAGCAGAAAGACACACACAGTATATACTCACTTAGAAGTGTATTTTAGGCATATAATGTAAGATAAATAATAAAATCTGCACACCTAAAGAAGCTAAGCAAGTAGGAGGACCCTGGGGAAGACGATCAATCCTCATTCATAAAGGCAAACAGGATGGACATCTGAAGAGCAAGCAGAGAACAGGACAGTAGCCTACCACAGAGGACCTCTGAAAGACTCTACCCAGTAGGGTACTAAAGCAGATGCTGAGACCAGAGTCAAACTTTGACAGAAGGCAAGGAATCTTATGAAAGAAAGGGGAGATAGAGAGACCTTTAAGGGACAGGAGCTCCACAAGGAGAGCAACAAAACCAAAACTTATGGGCGCAAGGGTCTTTTCTGAGACTATCCATCCAAGGACCGTGCATGGAAATAACCTAGAACCCCTGCACAGATGTAGTCCAATGCAACTCAGTCTCCAAGTGGGTTGCCTAGTAATGGGAACAGAGACTGACTCTGATATGAACTCAGTGGCTGGCTCTTTGCAGCATTGCCAAGCCACAGAGGAAGACAATGCAGCCAGACAATGATGAGATTTGATGGACTAGGGTCAGATGGAAAGGGAGGAGGACCTCCCCTATCAGTGGACTGGGGAGGAGATGAGGGTTGGAGGACTGGATTGGGAGGGGACGAGGGAGGGTTCTACAGCTGGGATACAAAGTGAATAATTGTACATAATAAAAAATAAATTAATTAAAACTTATCTGATAAAAATTTGCAGCTTATATAATACCCTTATGTATGTAAGTGTTGAACTCTTACTGTGTAGCCTCGGCTCACAACACACTCACCTGAAATCTCCTGCCTTGATATTTCCACCAACTGTGGATGAAGATTTAATTTTAATTTTTATATTAATTACAGTTTATTCACTTTGTATCCCAAGTGTAGTCCCCTTCCTCATTCCCTCCCAATCACACCGCCCCCCCCCCATTTCCTCTCATACCATTCTCCATGTCCACTGATAGGGGAAGTCCTCCTCCCCCTCCATCTGACCCTAACCTATCAGTCTCATCAGGACTGGCTGCATTATCTTCCTCTGTGGCCTGACACCTTAGGGGGAGGTGATCAAAGAGCCACCCACTGACTTCATGCCAGAGACAGCCCCTGCTCCCCTCACTAGGGAACCCACCTGGAGAATGAATGTATGAGCTACATCTGAGCAGGAAATGTTGAACATTTTTATTTACTTATTGGTCATTTTTTTCTGATCTTTTGAGAACTACCTCTTTATTTCATTAGCTAGCATATTGATCAGGTAGTTTGCATTTTTGAATTCTTTGTATATTCTAGATAATAATCCTTTCTTCAGTGTTGCACAGACTCATATCATCTTGTAGGCAGTTTCTTGATTATCCATTTTCCTTGCTGGGAAATCGCTATTGGATCTCATATAGTCCCATTTGTGGGTCAGCCCTTATTTCCGAGGAGATCAGAGTCCTGTTATAATATCTGTACCCATGTATGTATCCTGAGATATTTTCTGTTTTACCCCTGACTGTTTTAGAGTTAGAGGTGTATTAAGGCACTTGGTCCATTTATTTGATTCATGTACAGAGTAGAGGATAAGGAGCCTGTTTTGTTCCTCTACATATGGATATCCAATTTTCTTAGTGCCATTTGTTAAAGAGATTGTCTTTGCTCAATATTTTTTTTTCAAAAATTAGATGACTAGGATCAATTTCATTGATCTATTTGTCTGTTTTTGTGCTAGTGTCATTACATTTTTGTTATGTCTGTATAGGAAATCTGTAAATCATTACAGTGATATGTTCAGGTTCACATAATTTGTTTAGAATTGCTTTGCCAATGTGGGGTCTTTTGTGCTTTAATATGAATTTTAATAACTGTGAACAGATATGTTGGAATTTTGGTGCTGACTCACTGAATTTGTATGTAGTTTTTATAAGACAGTCAAGTTCATTATATTCATTCTTTCAATCCATACACATGGAAGGGTTTTCCATCCTTTACTGTTTGTTGTCATGAATTTCATTCTTCAGTATTTTAAACTTTGTCTTGTAAAAGACTTTCACTCTCTTTACTAACTTTTTTTTTCAACTTATTTCTCTTTTGAGGCAATTGTGAGTGGGATGTTTCCTTGTTGTTTTCTCCTTAGTGAGTTTGTTGTTGATAAATCCGAAGGCTATTGATGTGTTACTTTATATCCTGCCAGTCTCCCTAAAATACTTATTATTTTGATGGGAATTGTATTGAATCTGTAGATTGCTTTTGGCAGGATGGCCATTTTCACAATGTTAATCCTACCAATCCATGAGCACGGGAGATCTTTCCATCTTCTGAGAACTTCTTCGATTTCTTTCTTAAGAGACTTGAAGTTTTTCTCAAACAGGTCTTTCACTTGCTTGGTTAGAGTCACACCAAGGTACTTTATGTCATTAGTGGCTATTGTGAAGGGGGTTATTTCCCTAATTTCTTTCTCAGCCTTTTTGTCTTTGGTGTACAAGAGGGCTTCTGATTTTTTTGAGTTGATTTTGTATCCTGCCACTTTGCTGAAGGTGTTTATCAGCTGAAGGAGTTCTCTGGTTGAATTTTTGGGGTCGCTCATGTATACTATCATATCATCTGCAAATAGTGACACTTTGACCTCTTCCTTTCTGATTTGTATCCCCTTGATCTCCTTTAGTTGTCTTATTGCTCTGGCTAGGACTTCAAGTACTATGTTGAAGACATATGGAGAGAGTGGGCAGCCTTGTCTTATCCCTGATTTCGGTGGGATTGATTTAAGTTTCTCTCCATTGAGTTTGATGTTGGTTATAGGCTTGCTGCATTCTTTACAGACCTTGAAAGAAAGATTCTCAACTTCATATGGAGAAAAAAAAACCCAGAATCTCCAAAACGATCCTGTACAACAACAGATCATCTGGAGGTATCTCCATCCCCGATCTCAAGCTGTATTACAGGGCAACAGTAATAAAAACTGCATGGTATTGGCATAGAAACAGAAAGGAGGATCAATGGAACCGAATAGAAGACCCAGACATAAACCCACACACCTATGAATACTCGGTATTTGACAAAGAAGCCAAATCCATTCAATGGAAAAAAGACAGTATCTTCAACAAATGGTGCTGGACCAACTGGATGTCTACATGCAGAAAAATGAAAATAGATCCATACTTATCACCCTGCACAAAACTAAAGTCAAAGTGGATCAAGGACCTCAACATAAAACCAGATACTCTAAATCAGTTGGAAAAAAAAGTGGGGAACAGCCTAGAACTCATTGGCACAGGAGACAACTTCCTGAACAGAACACCAACAGCACAGACTCTAAGATCGACAATCAATAAATGGGACCTCATGAAACTGAAAAGCTTCTGCAAAGCAAAAGACACAGTCATCAAAACATAACAACTGCCTACAGATTGGAAAAGAATCTTCACCAACCCTTTATCTGACAGAGGGCTAATATCCAGTATATATAAAGAACTAAAGAAGCAGAAAAGCAACAAGCCAAGTAATCACATTAAAAAATGGGGAACAGAGCAAAACAAGAATTCTCGAAAGAGGAACATTGAAAATGGCAGAGAAACACTTAAAGAAATGCTCAACCTCATTAGCCGTTAGGGAAATGCAAATCAAAACATTTGCATTTCACCTTACACCCATCAGAATGGCCAAGATGAAAAACTCAAGTGACAACACATGCTGGAGAGGTTGTGGAGAAAGGGGAACCCTCCTCCACTGCTGGTGGGAATGTAAGCTGGTACAACCACTTTGGAAGTCAATCTGGGCTTTCTCAGACAATTAGGAGTAGTGCTACCTCAAGACCCAGCTATACCACTCCTAGGTATATACCCAAAATTTGCTCAAGTACACAACAAGGACATTTGTTCAACCATGTTTGTAGCAGCTTTATTTGTAATAGCCAGAACTTGGAAACAACCCAGATGTCCATCAACAGAGGAATGGATACAGAAATTGTTGTATTTTTACACAAAGGAATACTACTCAGCAATCAAAAAGGAGGAAATCATGAAATTTGCAGGCAAATGGTAGGATCTAGAAAAGATCATTCTGAGTGAAGTATCCCAGAAGGAGATAGACAAACTTGGTATATACTCGCTTATATAGACCTACAAGATATGATAAACATAATGAAATCTACACACCTAAAGAAGATAATCAAGAAAGTGGACATGGGTGAAGATGATCAATCCTCATTTAGAAAGACAAATGGGATGTGCATTGAACGTATGACAGGAGTCTACTGCCAAAGGCATCTGAAAGACTCTACCTAGCAGTGTTTCAAAGCAGACACTAAGACTCATAACCAAACCCTTGGCAGCGTGCAGGGAATCATATGAAAGAAGGGGAGTTAGTATGATATGGAAAGAATAGGAGCTCTACAAGTACCAAATATATCCAGGCACAGGGTCTTTTCTGAGACTGACACTCAACCAAGGACCATCTATGGATATAACACAGAACTTCTGCTCGGATGTGGCCCGTGGTAGCTCAGTAACCAAGTAGTTTTCCAAAGTAAGGGGAACAAGGACTATTTCTAACAGGATCTCAAGGGCAGGCTCTTTGACCTTCCCCCCCCCCAGGGGAGGAGCAGTCCTGTTAGGTCACAGAGGAGGACTTTGCAGACAGCCCTGAAGATACCTGATAGAACAGGGTCAAATGAAAGGGGAGGAGGTCCTCCCCTATCAGTGGACTTGGAAAGGGGCAGGGAGGGAGTTGGGGAGTGGGAGGGAATGAGGGAGCAGGATACAGCTGGGACACAGAGTTAACAAATTGTAACTAAAAAGAAAAATAAAAATTAAAAAAAATACTTATTATTTCTAAAAGTTTTCTGATGGAGAAATGATAAACAGGAAATTTGAGTTTAAAGATCTCATTCTTCTGCACAGTATTGCATCACATAAAAAAGCTACTATAAGTTGAGTTTTTGTCTTCTAGTCATCAACAATTTGTGACTGTTTTTAAATCATTTTTCTTTTAACCATTTCCTTGTTTGTATTCTTTTATCATTTTTGCTTTGTTGTTTGAGATTTAAGCCTGAGTGAGCAAAAAGTTATTTTCTTTTGTACTTTTGCCATAAACTGTTCCATGATAGCTAATACTACTGCATTAGTTTAAAACTAAATTATAGTGAATGGGGAAAACAAATTTATTTTTTCTCATGCAGATATATACTGTAAATACCAATGAAATTACCAGATCTGTCAACGGACTGCTGAGTAAATTTGTGAAATATTCATACCATTTTCTCTTTGAAAGCAGCATTTCAGAGATTTATGATTCAGAATATGACTAATAAGAAAGCACCAAATGAAAATACCTGAGCTGATAATTTAAGAAAATACTCAAAATGAAAATAAAGCCACTGAAGCTTCACAATTAATGTAGTCATGGCTGGATAATTTTAAAGTATGGAGGACTTGTACACGTTTTATTCTTTTATTGGAGATGAGGCAGGGAATATGATTCTGAATGAGCTCCACATCAGTGGAGGAGAGGCTTCTGGGAGAAAGTCACATTTCACACCTGAGTGGCCTTTTGCAAATTGAAATTGGTGCTTGCTTTCTGTTACAGGATTCTAGTCTGAAACGTTTGTCCTTGTCAGAAATATACCTTCAGTGATCATATATACCTTAATTTTTGAGTTCAGCTACCTGCAGAGAAGGTAAAGGTCTATTTATTATAAATTATTTTCTTAATTTTATGACCAATTTAAAATTATTATGAAGGCAATTCCAGCAACATTAGTTGTTTTTATTCATGTGAATCTAGATGACTCTGATTATATGTTCTGGTGATCATCAAGGAGAGACCCCTTTGTCATAATTCTTGGGTTGGATAATTTATTTTAGTTTTTCTGTTTTATCCCTAAGGGGATGTTTGTAATGATCTTGGTGTACTTACTAACACTCCACATGACTAATCACTGACATCACCATTAAAGCTTAAATTAAATTTGAAGCAACAAATAAATTCTTATACAAGTAATTTTCATATATTATTGGTAAGTATTCTGAAATTAAAGTCTGAGTTACTCTTAATAGAAAGAGTAGTAACAGAACAATACATATTCTTAATTAAGACCAGAAAACCACTTGAAATAATTTTAAGTGCTCATAACTTGGAAATTATAATAGTAGCAGAAGGCTCGTGTCTAAGGATGCTCTTCTAATGGTGGAAGGAACGGAGGAAAGTGGAGTGAAGAGAGAATCCTTTAATTAAATAGTGAGGTTTTTAAACAACTGTTGACCTTATTGAAAATAATTTTTGTAAGTGCTTCAGGACCAGTTGCCTTTTATTCCAAATTCCTTTATGAAGTGTTACATAATGCACTGTATAGATATTGAATCTCAGGTTTTTTAATAGCAGGAAATTATCTTAATTTTTCTTAGACTTTTTGTATACTTCTAGAACATGAGTTTCTATCTTCCATTGATCTTTTTGTCTCTCTGTGAAATACTTTGGAGGTCAGGTACTGGATTCCTTTTCTGTCCTCTGTGATCTGTGGTCACTTGAAATGTCCTAGTAGTCTAAGAAAAATACTAGTACATTACTATCTTAGATGACAGTACTCCAACTTAATAGTAATCTACAAAGTATCCCAACAAATGATCTTTAATGAGGGTTTTTTTCTTTCTGTCTCTCAAAATACACTACAGACAGCTGAGGATTTACAGATAAGTAAAAATCTTTATTGTATTCAGATGCAGTATTACCCGAAACACAATACTGGGGGAAATATAAGTATGGACAACGTTGTGCAGTTCTTCCTTCTTCCACTTACTTTTTCCTCACACTGCACTCTTCAGGGTCTTTGACCACCCTCTTGAGTCTGGGTAATTTATACTGTACTCTGGCAGCACTGAGTTATTCTACATTGCTGCATGCAATTTCATTTCATTTCATTTCATTTCATTTATTTATTTATTTATTTATTTATTTATTTATTATTGCTTTGGTATCAAGTTCACGGTCTAGTTGTTCCATTTTGCAAGGTAGTGAAAAACAGCTTGTTGAACAGACAGATCCTGTCTTGTGTTCTATGGTGAGGTCCATTCTGGCCACAGTAGGAGAGCAGTGCTAGCAATGATTGCTGTAGAGATGACAAGTATGAGTGAGAGTGAAGTTCAGGGAATTCAGTAGCAGTGGTGCTGCTGGAATTCAAAAGGACATGTGAAAAAAGACACTTATGGAAATAAAGAAGTCATTTCTGCTACTTCCAATGTCCATCGCATTTGTCTTTCCAAGTGAGGAATGGTCATCTTACCCCGGGTCCTCCTTCTTGTTTATCTTCTTTAGGTGTATAGATTTTAGTACGTTTACCCTATCTTATAGGTCTAGTACCCACTTATAAGTGAGTATATACCATGTGTGTCTTTCTGCTTCTGGGATCCCTCACTGAGTATGATCTTTTCTAGATCCCAACATTTGCCTGCAAATTTCATGATTTCCTTATTTGTAAATGCTGAGTAGTATTTCATTGTGTAAAAGTACCACAACTTCTGTATCCATTCCTCCGTTGAGGGACATCTGGGTTGTTTCCAGGTTCTGGCTATTATGAATAAAGCTGCTACGAACATGGTTGAGCAAATATCCTTGTTGTGTACTTGAGCATCTTTTGGATATAAGACAGGAGCCTACTATAGAGGACCTCTGAAAGACTCTACCTAGCAGTGAATCAAAGCAGAGGCTGAGACTCATAACTAAACCTTGGGCAGAGTGTAGGGAATCATATGAAAGAATGGAGAGTTAGTAAGACTTGGAGAGGACAGAACGTCACAAGGACCAGAAATATCTGGGCACAGGGCTCTTTTCTGATTTTTTTGATTCTCCAAGGACCATGTATGGACATAACCTAGAACCCCTGCTCAGACATAGCCCACAGCAGCTCAGCATCCAAATGGGTTTCTCTAGTAAGGGGAACAGGGACTGTCTCTGACATGAATTCAGTTAGCTGGCTCTTTCACACACACCCTCCACCCCTGCTGAGGGAGGAGCAGCCTTGCTAGGTCACAAAGGAGGACATTACAACAAGTCTTGATGAGACCTGATAAGCTAGGGTCAGATGGAAGGGGAGGAGGACCTCCTCTGTCAGTGGACTTAGAGAGGGGCAGGGTAGGAGGGAGGGAGGGTGGGATTGGGAGGGAATGAGGAAGGGGGCTACAGTTGGGAATCAAAGTAAATAAACTGTAATTAATATAAAAAATAAAACATTATAAAAAAGGAAGGTTAGAAATGCTGATCTAGATTAAAAAAATAAAGAAATCATTTCTCATAACCGAATAACCTGCATTTGTAATTATTTGTAGAGTCTATTGCATTTCATTTTATGATTTACTTCATATAAGAAACAATGACCTATTTAAAATTATGGATTATGGCCTTAAACTTTGTATCCCTGTTTCTTTTTTTTATTTTTTGTAGGACTTATTTTGTTATTTTTAAAGATCTTACATTAATTTCACTTATTTATTTATTTATTTATTACAATTTATTCACTTTATGTCCCTGTTGCCTTGCAGCCCCCCTCTCTCATCAACTACAAGTCCTACCTACCTTCCCTCTTCTAAAACTATGACCTTTCCCTAGTCCTCTGATAGGGGAGGATCTCCTCTGCTTCTATCTGACCCTAGCCTATCTGGTCTCATCAAAGCTAGCTGCATCATCTTCATCTGTGGCCTGATTGTAAATTAAAATATATCATTCCCCTTTCATCCTTTCATACCCTCCCAAGTACCTTCTCTCAAATTACATTGCCACTCACAAACTGACAGCTCCATTTTCTTCATTCATATATATGATTAAGAAATATGTATGTACATATATAATATATTTAATTTTAACCACTCATAGCAGTCAGTTATATGTACTTTTTGTATAAGGGCAGAACCTCATGAGATTTTCCCTCCTTTTTTTCTCAGCATGTCTATAATATTTTCATTGTTTATTCTTGTTTATGCAGCTCTTTCTAAGAGACAGTCACACAGCACACTCCTTTTTACTCTGGTTCTTACAATCTTTCTGCTGTGTTTTATGTGATGTTCTTTGAGCCGTAAATGTAGAAGCTATGCAAAGATGTATCCACTTGGGCTGGCTCCCCCAAATCCATTGATCTTTGCCATATACCCACCTGTAGTTTTCTGTAATGATCTCTATTTGCTATAGAAAGAATCTGCTTTGAGGTTGGGCGCTAGCTACATCAATATGTAGGCATAAGGATATGCTTCAGAATGTAGTTAAGGAATTATGTTGGTCTAGCAAAGTTGCAGCCCTAAGTCCTCTCCTAACATCAAAGACATCACTAGTCTTGGGGAAACTGTCTGGGATTTTTTACGAGTCATGACTTCCCCCCTGTTGAAAGTGCTCCACATCTGCTTGGACTACTGTTTGTTACTGCGAACATGTGGGCGCCACCAGGGCTCCTTTACGCATACCTCCAAATGGCTGAGAAACACTTAAAAAAGGTCCACCACCCTTAACCATCAGGACATTCCAAATCAAAACCACTTTGAGATTTCATCTTATACTAGTCAGAATAGCTAAAATCAATGAAACAATTGACAGCTCATGCTGATGAGGGTGCAGAGTAAGAGGGACACTTACACGCTGGTGGAGTGCGAACACATATGGACAACAGTGGCAGCTTCTCAGGAAAATGGGAATCAATCTACCTCAAGAGTCATCTATACTCCTCTTGGGCATATACCTAAAGAATGCTGCATCTGCTACAGAGACACTTGCTCAAACTTGCTAATATATATTATATATAATCCTAATTGTGTTTATATGTATTCTTAGAAAATGTCCCAAATATACACAATATTGACTGACCATTCTAACTCCATACCATCTTCCACATTCCTGCCATCCCAGTCTGGTACTAAAATCATCTCTTTCATATTCATGTATATTTATTTTATGACCTACTCAAGCCTGTTGAGCTCAGCAGTGGGCACACACTGAACAAAGGTATTCTCACTCTTTTACATTCTCTCAAGCAACAGTAATGCCTAGGCCCTGTGAGCCATTCCTCCTTTCATGACTGATTGATTGCTTTTGACTTTTAAAGTTATTTTTATTTTATGTGTTAGAGTATTTTGACTATACATATATCTGTGTACCATGTGATTTCCTGGTGCCAGCAAAGGTTCCTCTGGGACAGAAATCATGGTTCCTTAGAACCACTGAAGAGTTTAAATTAGCCAGAATATAACTCCATTTTGAAATAAAGATTTTGACTGGGAACTGAATTCAGGAACCAGAAAATATCACAGAATGTACACCTGGCAGAAAACAAAGTTAACTCTCCTAGCAACAGCCACCAGGAAATATAACAGAATAAATGCTTCATAGAAAATAGAGACAAACTCCCTGGCAATAATCAATGGGAATCGGTTGAGAATCAGGTGGGAAAATTCTCCCCAATGTTTCAGATGTGGTTTAGAAAAATAGCCATTGTGATCATATGCCTTAGCCATTGTGATTGTGTGCCTCAGAAAAGGTCACCCTGCCCTGCTAAACTTCACCCAATTCTGTAACGCCAAGTCTTGTGCCCCCCCTGCTTGCTGCCATGGAAACCCCCTGCTCACAGACTTTCCCTTTAAAAATTCTGTTCACTCAGAGCTCGGGGTTCCACTTCTCTACTGCTGCACCAGTGAGACTTGGGTCCCGAGTTCGATCGCTCTCGTAATAAAGCTCTCTTGCAATTGCATCGAGTCGTCTCCTGGTGGTCTCTGAGGGTACCGTGAACCTGGCATAACACCACCATGTTAGTGCTTGGAATCAGTTCCTGGTCTTCTGAAAGAACAGCCAGTGCCTATTTTCTTAAACCCTATCTTCTTAAATATACTACCGATCTCCTATTCCTAACCTTTCCTAAGTTTGGAGAAGGTACTATAAATGTTTTGTTTAGTGCTGGAACCATGAACATCTCCCATTCTCAGCATAATTGGCAAGTAAGTGTAAGTTTTTACATATACTACTATTCACATGAGGGATAGCATTTTCTGAGTTAGGCTGACAGTGGCTTTTGCCTATTGATATAAACATAGATATTCAGAAGGCAGTTTTCTTTTTAAATTAATTTATTTTTTTAATTATAGTTTATTCACTTTGTATCCCAGCTTTTTAGCCCCTTCCCCATCTGGGCCCAATCCTATCCTCCCTCTCTCTTTTTCTCCTATGCCTCTCCCCCAGTCCACTGATAGGGGAGGTCTTCCTCCCCTCCATCTGACCTTAGTCTATCAGGTCTCATCAGGACTGGCTTCATTGTCTTCCTCTGTGGCCTGGTAAGGCTGCTCCTCCATCAGCGGGAGGTGATCAAAGAAGAAAGCATGTCTCTTATATAAGAGTTTAGTAAATATCAGAAATAAAGTCCTTCCTGGGCCTACAGCTTCCCCAGACATGGTTTGACAGACAAGAGGTGCTTATCCATATAGTAGAGGCATGTCTCTTATGGGGCTAGCCAATGGGTATGAGAAAGAGCCATGCCTGGTATTGCAAGCCTCTCTATTAGTGAAACAAAATAAAACAAACAAACAAACAAACAAAAATGTACATTAAAATGGAGGTATAAGTCTCTCATCACAAATTTTGGAATGTCAGAATTGTGTAGAAGATGAAGGTACTTCATACGACCACATTGGAATTGCAGTTAGGGATGAACTGAAAGGGATGATTTTATTTAACATGGTCCATATTGGTGCCCTCAGAGAATTTTCCGCTTAGTGAAAATCTATTAAAATATATCTAGCTGGAGAGCAAACAGAACAGAGATGACTGAATATCATTTCTTGTTTTGAAGTTGAAAAGCCGTCACCTGTTGCTTTTAACTTCCTCTTCCTCCATTTCCTCTCTCTTTTGCTGTCTTCAACTTTTAATGAGGATTTTTCAATCATTTGAAATACCCCCAAATTTGATAAGATTCTCAAATAATGCTCTTTACCATATAAGCAAACTTTTAAATAAACTGGAGAGTCATTTTATCAGCAAACTGTTTTTTATCTATTTCAAAATGTAGCACGTGATGAGAACATGTGAGATAATTGGTGGGCTATCTTTGTCACTGTTATGTGTTCACTGTGATCTCTCATTTATAGATAACATGAATTTACCATATCTAAAAATTCTGTAGAACTTGTGATTTTGCTTGCAGTAGTTTCCACTTAATATCACAATATTTGCTTTACAAATGAATATATTGAATATTGTATAGTTTATAAACGTGATATATTTTTAAAGGTCTATAATGATATATTTCTTCACATATTTTGGAATGTCAGAATTGTGTAAATTATGATGCATATTTCATATTTATGTAGTGTGTGTATGTGTATACAGTCATATGTGCACATTTGTAAATTAATATAAATATATGTTTATATGTGTGTGTCTTGTCAACATCTTTACTGTACTTTACTCAGGGTGAAGACATCCTTGAAACTCTAGATGTTACATATTGCTTTTTGTCAATTTGTAAGCTAATCAAATGAAAGAATATTAAGCAATATAACATCACCATTATTATCTGTCAATATATTTGGCTTTTACTGGGATCTAAATAAATGTCAAGAGCAGCCATAGGCTTATGGCACTATCTATAGCTAACAAGATGACACTGTAAGTTTGTCAAATTCCCACAAATTGGAGGACCAAGGCAGCAGCGTGATTGAGTCATGCAAGAGAAAATATGATCTTCTGACAACATATCTGGTTCTATTTTTATAATTTCTGGAACATTTGGTGAATTTTTTTAGTCTCATTCGTGACAGGTCCTAGACATATAGTCATGGAATTGTGTTTTAGTACACAATTCATAGTACAGTACACAAGTCATAGTACAGTACTATATTCTTAGAATAGAGCAAGGCCATTATTTTTGCTATTTGTAAGTCAACTGTTTGGCAATTCAGGAGTTCTGTTAGCCATGTGATACAGTTTCATAGCACTTTTTAGGCATAGAACTTAATTAGATTTAGTTGTTTGCAAATATGAACAATTCATAAACCATTTGAAACATTCAATAATATTATTACAGCAGTCTCTAGGTCACCTTTAACTACGAATTATCTTACTCTTAATTGGACAGTGTGCAAAATCATGTAATTGATGTGTGAGAATGAACATGATTTATTTTTCTATTATTTTTATGTCAAATAGAATTTTATTTTAATTTATGCTCTTTATGAAAGCTTCCTGTTTTTGCCTATCTAGGCTATCATTGGCCTCAAATATGTGGATGGCCACATCACATATTGCATTGGCTTCTACTTATATTTAAGGATCAAAATGATTTCACCTTGATTGACAAGTAGTTTGTATAAATTTGTATAAACTGATTAATTATTAATTAATTACATGTCAAAGTATTATCTGTAATATGTAGAGGCTGTGATTGTAATAGACATCATAAAAACATTTACTTAGAAAACTAATAATAAAAAGCTAATTTCTTTTTATTATAGTTCTTCAAAATTAAAATATGCAGTGATTTTCAATTGGAGCACAGTATTTTATATCATAAGAAGTGTTGTTGTAAAATGTTATTTGCTCCAACAGTTTCAAAAGAAGACAGACTTTATTTCTCACTAATATTATCTTTCAGAGTAAGGAAGATAGTATGGCTTAAGATCTCCATTGAGCAGATTAGTGATCATGGTTGCCACTAAACCATTATTGAGTATGCTAGCACACTTCCTTCATTTTCTGTTTATTGTGGTGGTATATGATTTGAGAGGACTGTTTCCACATCCTGAATTCTAACTAGAAAACAATAATATTGTCAATTATTAATTTATCATGTAACAAATTAAAATGTAGTAAATTAATATGAGGTTTAGATGTCATATTCTCCTAATCACCATGGAATACATTCATTAATTGGATATTCTATAATTATTGATATTAAATTTGTAAATATACTAGTGATTATTATATCACATGTTTTTAAAAATTTTATTTATTTATTACAATTTATTCACTTTGTATTTCCTCTACAATTTCCTCTACATCCCCTTCCCTAGTCTCCTCCAAGTCAAACCCAGTTCCCCGCTTCTCTCCCTGTGCCCTTTCCCTTGTCCCCTGATAGGGGAGGACATCTGCCTATTCTATCTGACCCTATTGGGTCTCATCAGGACTGGGTACATCATCTTCCTCTGTGGCATGGCAAAGCTGCACTCCCCAGGGTGATGAAAGAGCCAGCTACTGAGTTCATGTCAGAGATAGTCCCTGCCCTGCTTACCAGGGAACCCACTTGGAAACTGAGTAGCCTATGGGCTTCCTCTGAAGAAAAGGTCTAGGTCCTCTCCATGTATGGTCCTTGGTTAGAGTATTGGTCTGTGCAGGTCATCCTGGGCCCAGGATTTTTGTTGTTATTGTTGTTTGTTTGTTTGTCATTGTTTTTTGGGACTCTGTTGTGGAGCTCCTGTCCCCTCCAGGTCTTTCTATCTCCCTCTTCATCCATAAGGAGAAGAGGAACTTCTGGCACTATGTCCAGTGTTTGGCTATGAGTCTAAGTATCTCCTTCAATATCCTGGTGGATAAAGTCTTGGTGATTTGAAGTTTTATTCAAGTGGAATATATTTACATATATATATGTAAATATATATACTATACATACACACATATATATATATATATATATATATATATCCTAGATAAATTTGTGGTGATATTAAAGTCATGTGTTTCAATTTTCAACTTGTGTTTCTGTATTAAGGGACAGTCAGAACAGGTTAACATTCTCATTTCTTTTTAGACATGCATGATTCATTCTCTTAATAATGTTACATATATTAACCTCTTGATAATTATTTTTGTTCAGAAAGTAATTAAGTACCCACAAATATTGGTCAAAATTCTATTGGAGTATAAATAAAATAGTTTTTGGTAACTATATAGAAAAATTTGCTATTTGTTTTAAAAATATTCTTAGTTGAGACATCCTGAAATGGAATCTCATTAAACAATTTTAAATTATCTGTTGACATTGTTCATCTTTTTCAAGAACCAGCTCTTATATTAGTTGATTATTTATATATTTTTTGTTTCTACTTTCAGTTACTTCAACTCTGATCTTCATTTATTTAATGGTGACCAGTGGGTTTGCATTTCTTGTGTTTTGTTTTAATTTCCAAATTCTTGAGTTGATTATCAGGTTACTTATTTGTTTTTTGTTTTTCTTCAATGTAGTGGTTGGGGTTATAAAATTCCTTCTTAGAAGTGTTTTTGATATAGTCCAGATATTTTGTTGTGCTGTGTTTTTATTTAGTTTCAGACAGTTTTTTTTTTCTTGATATTTCCTTAGAGACAGTAATTTTTATGTAATGTTTGGTTTAATTTGTATGAGATTGTATAATTACTAAATATTCACCAGTTGTTGATTTTAAGGTTAGATGTATTGTGGCCAAATAGTTTACATGGAGTTACTTCAATTTTTCTGAATTTTCTCAATTCCAGATGATACATCTACAGACTCCATTATATCTAAGGCTCAGGGAATATGACAGTAAAAGGAGCAGGAGAATATAAGGGCCAGAAAACCATGAAATCTGCATGATATTCTATTTTCTGTGTATGACAGGGAAGCCAAACCCAGGAAATCTCAACAATATGGCTGCCTAAACAAGACCTGTGCATTGAAACCATTGACTTGATAAAATTATACAGGGCCCAAAACATAGACAAAGAGCTATAAATAATTAATGACCATTGTGAAGCAATTCGTCTTCCCCAGGAATGAACCCTATAATTGGTAATCAAGTATCAAGTGGTCAGCTATAAAACATATATATTTAATTATATATACATGCAAGCAATACTAACCAGACTCAGTAGGTTGTATTCATATATTTATTTATTTATTTATTTATAGAATATATATGTGAAAAATGTGATAATGATGGTGAGGAGGATAAATAATAGGCCATGAATTTGTAAGAGAGTATGGTGATACAGAACAGGGAAAGATTTAGAGGGAGGTGAAGGAGTTTATTAGCAATTCTTAATTTTCTAAATGTTGTGTTAAAATCATGTATGACAAGAGTTATGTTCATAATGGAAATAAAAAATAGATTATTTCAAGGTATAGTGTATGTAGATCATTGTGATTAAATTAAAATATCAGTTGGATATTTCAGACACTTGAGAAGAAAGTTGATCGATTGAAAGATTTTGATTTTGGCTTTGACTCAGTTTTAAAGAGTTTAATATGTGATTTTATATAATAAGTAACACAAGTCTTAAGTTCATAATTTCTGTGTTGCTGCAACCACACTGACATCTTTTTTTAATTGTGAGGATATATATAGCCAAGATTATATTTATTCTGTAGAGAGGGTTAAACACCAATCAGCCAAACAACCAAGTAAGACTGTGTTAATTGGCTCAACACATCAGTAGTATTTGGATACTTTAGCACAGAGCATCACAGAATCGGGCTTATTCTACTAGAGAAGGAGCAAGCAAAGTTTAGCGGAACATTTATTATCTGTGTAAATGCATTGAGGGCAGCCTACTGAAATATGTATTCACCTTTTCTACTTTTATTTTGTATATGCCAACAAGCATATCACGGAATCTCCTACTTGTTTCATTGACTTCAGTTATTTAATAAGTATATTCCTGTAGTTAACATCATTGTTCTGGGTTGAAGGTGTAGCTGGGAAGTAGAGTACTCCACTAGGCATGAGTGAGCCTTGGAGGTTAATACCTAGCCTCAAGAAAATACGTTAGAAGGACCCTTAGAAACAACAACAACAAAAGGAAAAATCATCTGTCAGTGTGTGGGTATCGAGGTGAAAATATTGTCTGTTAGGCATTGTAGCCTGTATTTTCATAAATGCATTAGAGACTCAAGAGCTATTAATACGACAGAGGACACTGATTGTGAAATGCAAATACATACTACTAGGATCAGTGTGGAGGATTGAGATTGAGGAAGAGCAAAGGTAAAGAAGCATTGTAAGGGAAAAACATGAACACTTCACAAGTTTGCCTTGAGCTGTGTAGAACTGAATACTGTCCATATGTCTCTGCAGTAGAGTACCAAGGACATGCTGCTAGGCACTTGTATTCCAAATAAAATTTAGACTTAAAAGTCTTTATAAACTGTAAGGTTTCCAGCTATCAGCCTGTTGGGAGCTATGACTCCAGCGGCCTGCTTTGATATCTAAATCTCAGCAGAGAGATGGCTTTTAGCAGGCCTTTACTAATGACAGAGAAGAACTTGCAAGTCCATCTCCTTTTGTTTGTGACAGCAGGTGGGATAGCTTGTGAGGGCCAAACCTCTTCCTCAGGATCCTTGTGGAAATTAGCCCATTGTTCTGAGATGTCTTACTGGCTAAAAGAAACTCCTCACAAATAAAGAGGTCAGAGGGCTGGAGGCAGAGGAGGAGGCAGAGACTTGAGACTTGCTGCTTGTGCTGCTTGCTGAGGCAGCCTGCCTTTTGCTGTGGCTGTTGAGTCTGGACCTTTAAAAAGTTTCCTGTGTGCTGTGTGTTTATTTTATTAATTTTAATCCTCACTCCCGACTCAAGAACCATTCGACTCTGCTGGCTGGCTCCGGCATCAGCCCAAAGTTTAGCTATGAGTCTCAGTATCTCCTTCAATATCCTGGTGGGTAGAGTCATTCAGAGGACCTTGTGGGAGGCTCCTGTCCTGTTCCTTGTCTTCTACTTGTGACTATCTTGTTTTCCCTTCTGAGTGAAGGTTCAGCCTCTTCCCTAGAGTCCTATTTATTGCTTAGCTTCTTCAGGAGTATAGATTTTAGTATTTTTAACTTATATTATATTGATAATATCCACTTATGAGTGTATACTATGTGTGTCTTTCTGCTTCTGGGTTACCTCATTCAAGGTGATCTTTTCTAGTTCCCACCATTTGTCTGCAAATTTCATGATTTCCTTGTTTTTAATTGCTAAGTAGTATTCCATTGTGTAATGCAGCCAGTCCTGATGTAACCTGATAGGTTAGGGTCAAATAGAAGAGGAAATGATCCACCCCTATCAATGGGCTAGGGAAGTGGCATAAGGGGAGAAGAGGGAGGGTAGGTGAAACTAGGAGGATAAGAGGGAGGGGGCTACAGCAGGGATACAAAGTGAACAAATTGTAATAAATAAAATAGAAAAAAAACATTTATTTTGTACTGGTTATAATAGTATTTCCGTTATATGCATTACTTTACATAGATATGTAGTTCATAACAATTTGCAAGCACAATAAAGAAACCTGTTAAAATAAAAGAAAGTTGTCATAACCCAAAACAATGATATTTAGCCAAAAAGAAAATAGAAAAAAAAATGAAAATGCACACACACAAAATAAAACAGACTACTAAATATTGCATTTTTGAAATCTCATTAATTGCTTACCTCTCAGAAAAGGCTGCAAAAGTCCCAACAATAGGCTTTACATGAACCGTGGAAAGCAGCAAGACAAAGAGCTCTTTCTGAACAGTCAAGTGTTTCACTTAATCCTCATTTCTCTTCATAGTACTTCAATATTCTTTTAATGAATGAAGATGGTGAAAAGAGGAAGTAATCATCAATACAGTTAAGAACATTGACTTTTTGGGGACATTTTTATACAACACTTCTGACTCCTTCATACATTTTGAAAGAATGTGAGGCATAGTCATGGCTTCCATATTGTTCAGTTTGAATGGATCCATTGTAAATCCATAATGCTTCCAGCCAATTATGTTTGTTGAAGATAAATGCCAGTTAAATAATTCATTATCTTTCATCTGTACTTTCTCCTAAGTAACTTCTAAATCCTTTCTAACCTTTGAATAAATCCTGCTTGCTTCATTAATTTCTAACTACCCTTGAACTTGGAGGCAGTTTTGATGTTTCCTTTGTGAGATATGCACTGTAGAGAAGTTGTGTTTAATGGTTAATGCTCGGTGTAGAACTTCATTTCTCTTATGTGGTAAACTATATGAATAGTGACTTATGAAAATAGCATTTAGTGAAAAATGCATAACTAATGGAGTAGAGCAATAACCCTGAAGAAGCACCTCTTTTGTATACAAAATTCTTAGAATCCTATGGGAAATCAGTTTTGCTGTTATTTGAGGGACACAAACAATACCCTCTAAAAGATCACATACACTTCAATGTAAAAATGACCTGCTCTTTAATTTTTTAAAATTTTTTATTTACTTTACACCCTCTCCCTCCCCTCCTTCCAGTCTCCCTTTGTCCCCTTACCACCCCCTGCCTCTCTCCCTTTCTCTCCAAAAAAATGAGAGGCCCCTCCCCCTGTATCAACCTTCCCCAGCACATCAAGTCACATCAGGACTGAGCATATCTTCATCTCCTAAGGCCAGGCAAGGCAGTCCTGCCAGGAGGAAGTGACCAAAAAACAGGCAATAAAGTCCATGTTAAAAACAGCCCTGCACCCTCCATTCATCAGGAGCCCCGTAAGAAGACCAAGCCACCCATGGGCTACATGTGTGCATGGGGCCTAGGTCCAGACCATGCATGCTCCTTAGCTGATGTTTCAGTCTCTGTAAGCCACCATGGGACTGGGTTAGCTGTCCCTGTTGGTCTTCTTGTGAGGTTCCTGTTCCCTTCAGGTCCCTTCCATATTTTCCCCAGCACTTCCACTGGACTTCCAGAGCTCTACCCCACGGTTGGCTGCAAGTCCCAGCATCTGTCCCTATCCACGGCTGGCTGGAGCATCCGAGCAGACAGTCAAGTTAGGCTCCTGTCTGCAAATATGCAGAGTATCATTATTAGTGTCAGGGGCTGGCTCTCTACAGAGGGCGGGGGGCTCAGGTTGGGCCAGTTATTGGTAGGATTTCCCCTCAATCTTTGTTCCCTCTTTATTTCTGAACTTCTTGTAGGCAGTGTAATTTTTGGATCACAGGTTTGAAATGGCCTGTTCTTGCTGAGATCGTCTTAACTCTGTTTTAAGCAGCTGGAGTGTATTTTCTTAGTTATTACCTATGAATATTTCCCCATTAGTTTACATAATTAATGTGAAAATATTTGTAAAATTCAATAAAATGCTTTCTGTATATTCTTAGGTATTAAGGAAATATTTTTATAAATTTTAACTATAGATACAAAGTTATATATCATGTGGTTCTATTTTTAAACACGTTATTTTTTATGGGCATTTTATGTTTACCTGCCTGTATATATGTGTGTTCAGAAGTTAGAAGGTGACATTGGATTCTGTAGGAGGCATGTAGTTTCTTATGCTCATAGACAGGCACTGGTGAAACCAAGAATATTAAACACACAGAGTTGTCTTTCTAAAGAGAGATATAACCTGTTTTCTGTCCAGAAGGCTAGGAGTGGAGGTGATTAATAGCTTGGTGATAGTTTCTCTATCTATGTGCCTGAGACTACATCAGATACTCTACCAGGTCCTTATCATGAGTTTGTTTTTCTCAGCTAACCCATAAATATAGAAATAAAGATCCCATATTTATGGAAGATATAACATGTATTACAGAGTTCCATTATAGTCATGTTTTATTGTGAATAATTACTTATCACCAGAAAACTTTTTCTCAGATTCTGTTGTTTAAATATGCCTGAAATAAACTAGACAATGTCAGACTCTTGAATTTTTTATTATATATCACCTTAATTATTTTTAATTAATTTATTTATTTATTCACTTTACATCCCAATCATAGCATCATAGACCCTTCTCTCCTCTCCCCCTGACACTCCCCTCCTCCCTCTTCCTTTTCTCCACCATTCCTTACCCCTCAGAACACCCCCCCCCAACCCAGCCCAGCACATCAACTAACATCAGGACTGAGGTCATTCTTTTCCTTGGTGGCCTGGTAAGGCAGCCCTGCCAAGGGGAAGTGATCAAAAAGCATGAACAGAGTCCTTGTCAGAGACAGCCCCAACTCCCCTTACTGGAGAACCCACATGAAGCCCAAGCTACCCATTGGGGACATATGTGTAAGGGGTATAAGCCCAGTTCAGGCATGGTCCTTGGTTGGTGCTTCAGTCTCTGTCAGCCTCTTTGGGCCAGATTATTTGGACTGTTGTTCTTCTTATGGAGATCCTGTCCCCTCCAAATTCTTATGTCCTTCCCCCCTTCCCTGCATTCCACCCAATGTTTGGCTGAGTCTTAGCATCTGTTTCCAACCCCTTCTGGGTGGAACTTCTCAGAGGACAGCTATGCCAGGTTTCCACCTGCAGGCATAGCAGGGTGTCATTAATAGTGTCAGGGGTTGGCTCTTGCCCTTGGTGGGGGTCTCAGGTTGGGCCCGACATTGGTTGGCTATTTTCTCAATATCTGTTCTGTATTTATCCCTGCACATCTAGCAGGCAGGGTAAATTTTGGAGTAAAGTTTTTGCATGTGGGTTGGTGTTTCCCTTCCTCCACTAGGAGTCATGTCTGGTTGGAGGTTGTCCCCTTCACTCTCCGTGGCCATGGCTACCAGGGGTCTCAGCTAGAGTCACTTCCATATCCTTCGAGGAGCCTACCTTGTTGAGGTGTCCTCACCCATGCTTTTTCTTCTCTCTACAAGCCCCCTCTCCTCCTGCCCCTGCTTTTACCACATCTGATCCCCACCCCATTTTCCCCAGGACTCCCTCTCCTTTCCTGTTCCCTCTTTCAACCACTTCCACTGTCTATTCCGTTTTCCCTTTTGAGTAAAAATCAAGTACCCTCCTTAGGCCATCCTTGTTACTTAGTTTCTTTGGGTCTGTGAATTGTAGTATGGTTATTCTATATTATATGGCTAATATCTACCTATAAGCGAGTTCATACCATTTGTGTCTTTTTGGGTCTGGGTTACCTCACTCAGCATGGTCTTTTCCAGTTCCAGCCATTTGTCTACAAATTTCATGATGTCTTTGTTTTTAATAGCTGAATAGTATTCCATTCTGTAAGTGAACCACATTTTTTTTTATCCATTCTTTGCCTGAGGGACATCTAGGTTGTTTCCAGATTGTTAGGAATAAAACCACTATGAACACAGTTGAGAAAGTGTCCTTGTTGTATGGTGGAGGATCTTTTGGGTATTCCCAGGAGTGCTATAGTTGGGTCTTGAGGTAGAGCTTTTCCCAATTTTCTGAGGAAGTGCCAGGTTGATTTCCAGAGTGGTTGTACAAATTTGCACTCCTACCAGCAATAGAGAAGTGTTTCCCTTTTTCCACATCCTTGCCAGCATGTGTCATCCCTTGAGTTTTTGATCTTAGCCATTCTGACTGGTGTAAGATGAAATCCTAGAGTTATTTTGAGTAGCATTTTCCTGATGACTAAGAACATTGAGCATTTCATTAAACGCTTCTTGGACATTCGAGATTTCTCTGTTTCAAACCCTCTGTTTAGCTCTGTACCTCATTTTAAATCAGATTATTTGTTTTATTGGTGTTTAATTTCTTGTGTTTTTATTTATGTTGGATATTAGATCTCTGTTGGATGTAGGGTTGGTGAAGATGTTTTCCCAATTTGTAGAGTGTCATTTTGTTCTATTGACAGTGTCCTTCACCTTACAGAAGCTTTTCAATTTCAAGAGGTCCCAGCTATTAATCATTGATCTTAGAGCCTGAGCACTTGGTGTTCTGTTCAGGAAGTTGTGTCCTTTGTCAGTGAGTTCAAGGCTGATTATCGCTTTCTCTTCTAATAGATTTAGTGCTTCTAGTTTTATGTTGAGGTCTTTGATCCACTTGGACATAAGTTTTGTGCAGGATGATAAATATGGATCTATTTGCATTTTCTGCATGTAGACAATCCAGTTAGTTAGGCCAGCACTATATGTTGAAGATGCTGTCTTTTTTTCCATTGTTTGGCTTTGGCTTCTTTGTAAAAAATCAAGTGGCCATAGGTGTGTGGGTTTATAGCTGGGTCTTTGATTCAATTTAATTGATTAGCCAGTCTGTTTCTATGCAGGTACCATGCGGTTTTATTACTATTGGGTTGTAGTACAGCTTGAAGTCAGGAAAGACTCTTGAATTTTTAAACAACACTGGCTACTGAATCTTGTTAAACTGGACATCCTCCTTTCATCTCCTGGACTGACACTCTGTTGGCCATGGTGTTTGGTGAGACCCCCTACAGGATTGTTTGGAACTGGAGTTAAACATGGTTATAAGTTGCTACATGGATGCAGGGACCTAAACTCTAGTCTTCTGCAAGAACAGCAACTGCTTTTAACCACTGAGCCAGCTTTCTTGTTCCCTGTCCCTTGCCCATGCCTTGTTTTTCTAACATAAAAAAGTATGTGGAAATTGTAGTTACCCTAAAAAAATAACTAGCAATTTAGGCAAGCAATGACACGAAATATCCCTTCTGTAATTTGCATAAGTGTGATTGCTATATGATAGGAACAGGTACATGAGAGGGTGACTATGTTGTCTTTTTTTTTCTTCAAACTTCCCAGCTCAGGAAGCAGTTTCAAATAGTTAATACAACTTCCCGATTAAAATCTTCCAGAAATGTGGTCTAATTAGATTTGCTTCTGGGGGAAAATGGAATGGGAAATGTTATGAGACACTGCAAATAATTAATGCATTTTTACAGTCTTAAAGGTAACATGTCTTGGAATGGTAGACAGTGATCTATTGACAAAGAAGCAAAGGCACCCACAAAAAATGACCCTTTTATGGTCAAACTGATTGCTTTTACCAAAGCAAATTCATCATGTTGCTAGGTCAGGAGTGTGAATTATTCTTCTCAAGTCAGTTTTTGTCTTGGAATGCTGCAAGTGGCTGATTTTAAGAAGTTTATATATAGCTCTTGGCAGAGAGCTACAGCCCAAAGATTTATTTCAGACTCATGTGAGTCTCTCTCTCTCAAACATACACACACAGACACAGTTAGGTATTTATCAAAACAGAATAAAACTGATGCTCTTTCAATATATTATAGTGATTAATATCAAATGAACTATACCTTACAGGGAAAGAGATGCTCATACGAACTTCATTAGGGGAGGACACAGCACGGGCTTGCATTTGGTTCCATGATGGTGCAGTTGATCCCTAAGATGAGTACAAAGTCTCTGATGAAGAAAACATTCTTCAACAGCCAATGTCTCAGGTGACTGTAGTGTAATGGATGATTGTCAAGGGCCTCCCTTTAACTGAGGCCATTTCTGAGTCTGGACTATTTTCCTTGTCATTCATTTTTCTGCATGGTATATATTTTTGTATACACACCATATTTCCTTTATTTGTCTATTTGTAGGCATCTAGGCAGCTTCTTATAATTAACCATGGTTGTACAAGTATCTCCGGAGTGTGCTTGGTTATTTGGTTAGAATCCTTTGGTAATATAGCCATTAGTGGTGATGGTAGTTTGTATAGTGGTTACACTTAAGTTTTGGAGGAATATCTACACTGAGTCTATGATATCTGTAGAAGTTCATGGCCTAACCAGTACGTAAATAAGGCTATTCAGTTTCCCCATCCTCACCAGCATGTGAGTTTTTAAGCTAAGTTAAAATACAATTACATCATTTCTCCCTCTTTTTTCCCTCCAACCCCTCCCTTGTACCATCCTCCATTTCTCCCTCCTGAAATCATGATCCTCTTCTCCTTTAATTGTTATTCTCTCTCTCTCTCATTCTCTTTCTCTCACCCCTAAATATTTAAATAAACCTGCTAAGTTAGTTTAGTGTTACTCACATGTAAGTATATTCTGGGGTGACGACTTGATATTGGATAACTAATTAAGGTGATCATCACGCTGAGAGTGGGAGGGCTGTTTCTCCCATTACCATCATATATTGCTTGCAGTTCTCTGTCTGTGCAGTTCTCTGTGGGTGAGGCCTGTGAGATGTCCTTCTCTCAGGTTAGCATGACTATCTGTGTTCTACTTCTTCGGGCAGTCATACTGTAAAATTTCCGTGTTATTTCTGGGAGACACAATCTCATAGTAACTTTCTTAGTTCCTTGTCTCTTAAAATCCCTTCTTCAGTAATGGTCCCAGAGCTTTGTATATTTTTTTTTAGGTATATATCAACTAGGGGTAAATACCTTATAGTCACTTCTTTGTATTTGGACTGGTTATGATTTCCTGCAATGGCCATTTTTAAAGTAAAAGAAGTTTTCTGATGAGGGGAGTAAGCTACACTTACTTATCGGTATAAGTATAAATATTAATGCCGTAGTTAAGGGTTATGTTAATATAGTTAAATGTCAGTAAGTTGTTGGCCCTGGTCTAAGATGACACTTTGTGTGTTTGTGTGTGTATGTGTGGATGTATACATATATACATGCATGCACATAAATGAAACAAATGTGAGCCGAGTTACCATATGAAGGGGTAATCATGTCCTTAGACTCTGAATGCTAACAAAAATTTCAGTGTCAGGATCCTACTACCTCTTTTGGAACTGTTGGCTAGTGAGGCTCTACAAACCACCAAATATTACAGGCCATTTTCCATGCTTTTGTTACTCTCTAGAACTTGATAGTTAAACTCTATTGCTGAAGACACTTCATATGTGAATCATAGAATATGATGAGATCAACCTGCTGTAGATCTGGAAGCTTTATCCATACTGGTTAACTGTCGTAGTGCTAAAAATTTCTATGTATGCTAATGGAGGAGAAAAGTAGTCATAAGTCTTGCCTATATATGAATCCTGTGAAATACAGTAATAAATTCATGGCAACATATGCTCACTGGTGCAATACAGGCAGGAACATCAGGGAAGTGACTGACCATTTTCTAATTGGATTTAAATCTTACTCCATTAGTTGAAACCCATGCCATTAATAGACCAAGAACCACAGCTGGGCAGATCAGAGGCACTGGTAGAAAACCTCATAGTAATATGTTAAATGATAGAATATTAAACTATTTCTCCATGAATTATAACCCTAGATTAATGAATCTCTCAACCCTTATCAGATAAACTTCTGTTTACTGTAGCTGGGAAGTAGATTAACAGAGAAAGGGGCAGGGAGGAGATGAGGGAGGGAGGATTTGGGAGGGCATGAGGGAGCAGGATACAGCTGGGATACAGAGTTAATAAAATGTAACTAATTAAAAAATGCATACTCAATACCTTATCTATTATTATAGAGAAAAAAAGAAATAAACTGATTGTGATGACAAAAAAACAAAAAACAAAAACAGATTTATAGTTGGGAAAGATTTAGAGAATAGGAAACTGAGTTCTCAGTCCTAAATGGAACATGCACATTGCATACTTTTCTATCAAAGTGCCAGAATCACTGTGGAAGAGAAGCAGTGCTAGAAGGAAGCAGTGTCTTCTGGATGAAGCAGGCCAGCTGCATATATGAACACATACTGCTTGAGACAGCAGGCACAAAACCTGTGCAAGCCCAAACCAGGCTAAATCTCAGCATGGACTGAAGAATTGGGCAGGAAATCCTAGTCCTAGCTGAGAAGATATTGGGAATTGATGGCTGCTGGGAAAGGGACAGTCAGTTTTCTTTAAGAGTGCAACTTCCGATGAGTCAACCGCACTCAGTAGAAAGCATTGTATCCAAGAACATACGGGCAACGGGAGTAGGTCTTAGTTACTTTACAATAAAAAAAGACAAAAGACAGTAAGGATCTAGGGAGATTTAACAGAGGTTGAAAATACATGATTTATTAAATAAACAGAATATTTAATAAATAAATATTTATTGTAAGTATTTAATAAACAGTATATTAAATAGAGTAAATACTCTATTAAATAAAGTATTTAATACACTGTATTTATACTGTATAATGACACACTGTACTTATACAGTGTATTAAATACTCAAAGGACTAAAATTTAAAAATATTAATAGGAAATACTTAGCCTTGATAACTATTTTTAGCATAGCAAAAGGATAAACATAAAGAGACAGAAATCAGCAATTTTTCTTTGTACATGTAAATTTATTAAGCAGTTACAAAAAATATCCCAATCTTAACAGCTTACAAAAATAAAGTGAAGATTAGGAATAAAGCTAACAAAGGAGGTGAAAGACCACAACTAAAGAAGCAAGAAGAAGGTGGACCATCCTGATCTCTGCCTATTAGATCTAATATTGTCAGAAGGGCTACAATAATCAGTGATCTATAGACACAGCACAGTTCCCATGAAAATCCTAATTACATTGCTGAGATCCTAGAGAAAACATAATATTCAATGGAAAATGCAGACTCTGGAGATCCCAAAGCAATCCTAAACAGAAAGTACAGTGCTGGGGGTATCAAAAAACCTGTGCCCGGGAGTGGCTCAGGGTGAAAGGCACTTATCAACAAGTTTGAGAACTTAAATTAAGACCCAGTAATGAAGTTCAACAGCTTGTTCCTTCACATCCACATATAAAATGTGGTGCCTCCCCTTCACACACACAAATAAAGTACACATAAACTTACACGATTAGCATGAAACAGTCACATATGCAGACAAATGGAACATATCAGATGATGCAGCAATCCCTCCCCCAAAATATTATACCCACCTAATTTTTGAGAAAGGTATCAAAATTTTATATTAAGGGAACAAATAAAACCTACATGGTTCTTAAAAAGAAAACTGGATATTCACTTAGAGAAGAATGAAATATATATCTCTATCTCTTTATCAATTTAAAATTCATTAAAGAACTGAAAGTAAAATTTGAAATCCAAAAATCTGTGGAAGACATTTTTAAGATATGGGTACAAGGCAAAAAAGATGTCAGAACAAAACAAAACACACACACATACAAATGGGTTCAAGTTTGTGTTGGTAAACTAATTTGTTTGGATTTTCCTTTCTTGTTTGTGAGTTTTAGAGACACAAAAAGAAAATAAGTTTGAATGAATAAAGAGACAGTGAGGACCTGGGCCTGGGGAACAATAAAAATTATGACCCTAACATACTGTATGAAAAACTTTTAATTAAAAAAATGAGGTGCAAGCAAGAACTGTCATAGTTGGGCATTTGGTTACCTGGACACGAGCTAAATTCATACGGGAAAAGGAAGCCTGAGTTGAGAATAAAGCCTGTGAACATATCCACGAGGCATTCTCTTGGTTGATGATTAGGCTCCATGATATTTTTGTTTACTTCGTTGCATAAAAATAAGTATATGACAGCAATGCTTTTTACATCAATCCTTCTTCGAGTAGTGCTTCTCAAGTTCTGTCTCTATTAAATACAGTGGTAGCGAGTCCTTTTTATTGACTAATTCATTTAAGTAGCCATCAATTGATGGACAAATAAATGAGTTCCAGCATGGGACAGTTCTAAATAATTTTTCAGTAATTATAATGCAAGTCTTTCTGTTGATGCAAGCTTTAATTTTTTTAAAGAAATGTTTAAAAATGTGATTACAAATTTTGTTGTATATGTTTGTTAATTATTAGAAGGCTATAAAATTTCAAAATACCTGTGCTTTTTAAACATTCCTACTAGTAATATATAAAATCATTTACTCAAATACTTGCATTAATACTGTTATACTTGAAATATCATTATGTACTTAGTAAGCATAAAAATATTTGGTTGAATTTTAAAAACAATGACCAATATGCTTATTTACTACTCACATATCTTCTTTGATAAAGCATATATTCAGATACATTTTTTACCGTTACTGTTATTGGGTCGATTTTTTGTCATTAAAATGAATATTGTGTTTTTAAATATGTAAGGAAGTCCTTTTGTCTAGAGTTGTATTAAAAATAGTTTGTCCCAGTGTAAATAAGAAAACTTTTGTTTATACTCTTTTATCTGCAATAGCAACCCTTTGCCACTAGCATAGGGGATGACTCTGTGATTCTTCAAGGGGCAACATGTTATTCTCTAGCACATCATGCACAGCAACTTTCATAACTTCCCTAAGATTTGTGCAATAAGGACTCATCAGATGTTGGAGATTATATTTTTGTAGTAATATAGAGGAAAAAAGAATTATTGGGTATTGTGTCTTTATTATTGCATTGTCCTTTGGCATTATTGTAAACCTCCAAGAGAAGGACAGGGAGTGGGTGTAAATGAGAGTTCTCTAAGAATTCTTTAAAAATTCTAAGGTCTAGACAAACCTGCTCCTAGCTTAGATTAATTTATTCCAATTAATAGTTTTCTTTCCTGTTTTCATAGATCCCACCTTTCCTTCCTACTCATACAAAAGATGAAACAGCTTATAAACACTAAATACATTTAGTTGAGGATCCTATCTTAATTCCAGATCCTCTGTGCCAATTGCCAACTTCTTTTGTTTGATCTTATGTTCTAGGGCTCGATCAAGATTATTTTATAGTCTCATGACACACTCACAAAATATATTGATAGAAGATAATCAAGCCAAGCAGATTATGTTGTACAGGAAATATTGTTATATGTATTCGTTAGTTAGGGATAAATCATGAGCTAAACATTTATTTATTTTGTTTATGTAGACATCTTGGCTTGCTTTATTGGCAGTATCCAATAAAATATTATGATTCTTATTACAAAAATCTTTACATAATTCTGAGTCATTGTAAATTTTTGTTTTGCTTTTAACTAAATGAGTTTTCTAAATGCTGACTCAAAAGCTTATTTAAAAATATTCACTCGCTACTCATTTAAATTGTATAAGTAGAATATTAATAATAAAAGTGTCTAATACAACACTTTCTCCTGCTGTTAATTCAAAACTTTAGCAGTAGTTGCACTCAGCAAATAAACTTACACTGAAAATTGAATTTCCACATAACAATTATATGGTAACACATATATTAAATTTATAGTTAGTAAACTGCATATATATGCAATAATAGTCATATATTCATAAAGATGATATAGTAGGTTAATTTACCAGTAAATACTACTATAAATAAATGTTTTCTCAATATTAAATGAAAAGTTTATTAAAAACTCATCATCAGTTCACTTGTGATGAATTATATTTTGTCTCTGACTTAAGAGATTTCTATGTTTTTAATGATTTTGAAGGATTTTACTTAATTATCAGTGTCATACTGGAAGTTAGTTTGAAGAACATCTGAATGCAGTTCCTAGAGAAACGTATCAAGTTGGATGAAGGAACAAATGTTTCAGCGTATGAATTAATAGATTTGACTAGTGTAGAACTCTATACTCACAGACTGCTTTAGCAAGGCCACCTTCTTGTCATTCTACCACCTTTCCTCTCGTAGTTGCTCTGGAAATTCTTTCATCCTGTGTATAAGGAGAGTATAGACAAGCATTGCGCACTGAGCAGCGGACTCTCCTGTTCTTACATAGTTACTTCCCCTTTTGTCATCGGGTTGGTCCCTTTGACAGTAGCCCCCGTTTGTGATTGTGACCCACTCTGTAAGTTTCTTATCGAGTGATTGCAATAAGCGCATTCTCTTTGAGCTATTTCAGTTACACACGCTAACTCATGAATACTCAGGATTATAAAAATATTGGGATTATCTGAAAAAGAATTACAGCATATTTGATGATTTTTTAAACTGTACACTACTTATGTGTGGTTCAAGGGGGCAGTCATAGTAAACAGCTTACGAGCTGGGAAACTCAAAGCATAGGCTAGCTGAAGAACCTCAAATATTTTTAGGTTTTGCCCCAAAATTAAAGACTAATATCACTACCTGCAACATTTTACATCTTACTTCAGATGGAACCAGTTTGGCTATATAAACAAATCAGCTTTGCCAATGTATCAGCTCCCGTTCCACACACACAGACACACATACTTCCAAAAAGAAGCCACTAAGAGTTCATACATATGCAGCCCTGAACAGGGAAATTTAGTTCAGATATGTATTGCAATGTGAGTAGAAAAAAATGGATTGATAATCTATTATATTTTTTATTTATATTTCTAATTTAGTATATTTGGAGATAATATGGTAATTTTAAGAGGAAGGAATCTGCAGAAAGATCTTGATTGAGAATCAGTGATCAGGGTCAGAGGGTCAGGTGACATGAACAAGTCAGGGTCATGTGACAAGGGCAGAGATGAGGGAGCAGTTTCTGAAGAAGTCAGTGTCATGTGATGAGAGCAAACTCAGGGGAGAATTCCAAGTCATGTGATGGGCAGAGTCGAAGGAGGAGTCAGCATGTCACACTGAGGAATCAAAAGCTTCATAGAATACCTAAAGCTACTGATATTGGGGACATACAGCTTACTAGTGAGGAAGGGTAGATAACATATCTTATAAGGAAACGATCATCTGTTGGAGAACACCATTAAAGATTGACTATAGTTAGGTGTGTTAGCATTCACTGGTTTTTTCTTCCTTCTTTGTTTCCTCCAACCTTCCTTCCTCCCTTCATTCTTTTTTCTCTCTCCTTTCTTTCCTCCTTTCATTCCTTCCTTCCTTGCTGATTCCTTCATTATTTCTTTCCTTCCTTCCTCCATTTGTTAATTTTTGAATGGAAATAGAGGTTAAATACATCGTCCTATATCTTCTGATATTCCCTAATAACTTTACTCATGGGAAGAGAAGTATTGAAGAGGCATTGGTAGAAATTCTCCCATCATATTCCCATCTCTTCTATGGAGTTAGGCTACAAAACAATCGAAATTGGAGAGAATGCCAATGCTTCTGGCCTTAATCTTTGAACAGCAAGCCTTTGCATATGAGAGTTAGAACACAAGCCTTCTTACCCAGGATTTGACCCTAATACAAACATTCTAGGGCTAGCTTGACATGAATAAGCTACAGACTAACTGTATGTAAGTTGGTATGCTAGAAATCCCAGTAATTATTCAATTATTTTTCCAGTACCTCATTCTAATAAACTGAGAGTAAAGTGCTGTGAGTGACCCCAAAATTCAAGCCTTGGGTGTTACTTCTGTATAGAAACCTTCTGGTATATACAGTCCTAAGAGCCTTTAAGTTATATGTATCACCTCAAATCAGGACTGTGTCTTGTTGAACAGATAATCTGTTTTCCAAATCTCAGATAGCTACCTGCTAGGTAATGGAATGCATTGAGCAAGCTGTTTTTGTGGCCTAGCCTGTGAGAGGGAAGGGTCACTAGGAAAACAGATAACTGTGCTTTAGTTATGGAATCTGGCTCCCATATGGCTCTGTTATAGAGCGATAGAGATATCAGTCATTTGGTAAAATGAGGCAAGGGTGCTAAAAAAATTTAAAAAGATCAAATTTATATCTCAAATCCAGTAGTTCCTCTGGGTTAGATAAAAACAACATAAAGTAAAACAATCTTATATCTCCTATGTGTTTAATAGAACTAAGAAATATCCAAACAAATACAAATTTACAGCATATTGTATTCATCTGCATTCCTGTTATGTAAAACCATATTTTTAAGGGCTTGGTGTGGTGGTACACGATGTGGTCCTAGGATTTCAGAGGCATTCTGGTAGTATGAGGACAAGTTCAATGCCAACAATGTCTATGTAGAGAATTGTTGGCCAGCCTAGACTAAATGAGATGTTACCTCAAACAAACAATTTATTACATCTTTATTTGAATTTTAATCAAAATTTTTGAAATACATCTTCATTCAATTTCATTTTAGTATATTAAATTAAAAGTCTTTTCTTGGTTAACATGTTGCCGGTTTTAATTTTTTAAATCTCCAAATAGGTTTCTTAATGGGCTGATTATATAACTCATTGGTAAGAAAAAAAAGGGGAGGGGGGCTTTGTCAAGCATTTGCCTGATAGCTAGCTCCACATTAAAGTAAAATGATAAAAAATTAAACGTTAATTTAAAAAGCATTAATTAAATACTTGGTACAATCCAATCAATATGTCAAAAATAATAAAATTTGTAGAACTTTGTGAAAATCTAAGGGAAAAAAAGTGTTTCATGAAAGAGTCTGAGTAGAACTATTCACATCATGAGATGGACACATTATTTGATTTCGTGGGGCTTTTCATTTATTAGGTTTCCACCTCTCTCTCTAAGCAAGTTATTTGGCCTCTTTGAGATTCATCCACTGAGTTAACGTACTTTAGACTGGAAAGGTCACAGCATACCCTTTTCACTGTACCTTGAGTCTAATCTCATTCTTTGCTGGATTACCTTCAGAGATAGCCCAAATATTGTTGGGAGGATATGTGATTGGATAAATTGTGCTTTTCCTCTGGGGAAGTCTTCACTTGGATAAGAATAGAGCAGCAGCTTTGATATTAATGGTGTTGGCTTCAATATCAGAAATTCATTTTAGGTTAGCTCTAGTTAAACTTGGGCAAGATTTTTAAGCCATCTTTGATCATATATATAAATTTGAATAGTAAATTTATAGGGGTTAAAGGGTATTATGGCAAAATATTTATATATATGTATATGTAGTATGGCATAATTAACTGGAAGAACATATTTTGTGTGTGTGAAAATTATCTTAAGATCTTTGCTGGCAGAAAGAGATTTTCTTTGTTAATTATACTAAAAATAAATTTAATTGGGAAAATTATATTTTTCTTTCAGTTCAACATAGAAAGTTTTACCTTACCATCACTATCTGACTCTAGTCCAGGAAAAGAAAGATACTACATGAAAAGTGAGTTGTAATACCTGTGTTATCTTTTTATCCATAGGCTTCAGACAAGGAGTGAGGAAGCGAAGTTGAAGGAAAGGAGGGGCTATAGAGAAATGCATATGGCTAACCTCCTAGCCTCAACTCTTTGGATATTGGATGGGAGGCTAGGGGGTTGAGCAGCTTGAAAATAAATTGGAAAAAGAGTGACTGTGACCTCTCTACAGGAAGAAAGTACAGTTGTTTCTTTTGTCAAATTGTAAATCATATAGCAGTGGTGTCCATAAGATGAGAGTGAGATAGCTTCATGTCTCGCTGCATCCTGCATGCATCAGACAACAGGTAATGGAAATTTTCAGGGCTATAGAAGTGGGCTGCTTCCAGGGAGGGGTTGCCTTGCCTGCTTTGCTTCATGACAACAAAGCTCATCTCTGTTGGAATAATTTATCCCATGCCTAATTGGACACTTCATAAGACTATAATGATTTCACTTTTACTATTTCTGGTACCTCATAAAGACAAGCTACTGTAATTCATTCAAGAACTTAACTAGACTCAGGGTTTCTTATCACTGGAGGTTTGATACCTCTCTTCTCCTCTTTCATCCAGAAAACATATCTAAGAAGATGAGAGGAAGGAAACAAACCAGAAAGATGGATGTGGGGGAAATGAAGCATTTAAAAAACTGTATAAATAGTATTGGAAAAAGTAATTGACTTAGAATTAACAGACTCATACCCAAGAACATTTGTGCAACAATTCTGAGATATTAATTGGCTAAGGAAAATAGAGTTTTAAGTTTAAAATACCCACAACAGTTTATAAAGTTTAAGTGAAAATTATATATAAAATATATAATAATAGTTTCATATTGATCAAATATAAAACAATGATTTTTAGAAACATTACATAAAATGTTTCATTAGAGCTTGCCACAGAAAAAGACAATGCAACCAGACCTGATGAGACCTCTTAGGCTTGGATCAAATAGAAGGGGAGGAGGAGCTCAACTATCAGTGGTCTACGTGAGGGACATAGGGGAAGTAGAGAGAGGGGTGTTAAGATTGGGAGGAGATGAGGCAGAGGGCCACAGCTGGAATATAAATTGTATAAATTGTAATAAATTATAATAAAAAATAAACATATACTCACTTATATAGACCTATAAGATATGATAAACGTAATGAAATCTATACACCTAAAGAAGATAAACAAGAAAGAGAACATGGGGTAAGATGATCAACCCTCACTTAGAAAGCCAAATGGGATGTGCATTGGACATAGGAGAAAAAAAGTAACAGGCCAGGAGCCTACTGCAGAGGGCCTCTGAAAGACTCCACCTAGCACAGTATCAAAGCAGATACTAAAACTCATAACCAAATCTTCAGCAGGGTGCAAGGAATCATATGAAAGAAGGGGAGTTAGTATGATGTGGAAAGGATAGGAGCTCCACAAGGATCAAATATATCTGGGCACAGGGGTCTTTTCTGAGACTGTTTCTCCAGCCAAGGACCTTATATGGATATAACCTAGAACCCCTGCTCGGATGTAGCCTGTGGTAGCTCAGTAACCAATTGGTTTCCCATGGTAAGGGGAATAGGGAGTATTTCTGACAGGAACTCAATGGCAGGCTTGTTGACCTCCCCAAACCCCATGGGAGGAGCAGTCCTGCTAGGTCACAGAGGAGGACTTTGTAGCCAGTCCTGAAGATACCTGATAAAACAGGGTCAGATGAAAGGAGAGGAGGTCCTCCCTAAGCAGTGGACTTGGAAAGGGGCAGGGAGGAGATGAGGGAGGGAGGGTTGGGTTGGGATGGAATGAGGGAGCCGGATATAGCTGGGATACAGAGTTAATAAAATGTAACTAATAATAAAAATAAAAATAAAAATAAAAAAGAAATATAAAAAAAGAATTTAAGCAACCCAACAACAAAAGTAATATAACCTGTTTCTCTATACTTCATGCCATGGCTACCAGAAAAATCTAAAATTCCATGAAGTCCTTTCTGACTGGGTTAAGCTCTTGCACAGATAACCAGCTGCCATTGTGTCAAATGTATATCTGCAATGGCTCTGTTCATAATAAAAAATGCAAATTATTTTGTGTGATTCATCATTTGTTTTGACTTTTCAGATTAAATTATATTCTGTGAGGGATTCAAGTTGGGTCTGTTTCCTCAATGTTGTGAAAGACTTTTAATGGCAGCACTATCTTTTATCTACTAAAGGGATTAGAAGTATGTCTAAAATTTAAAAAAAGAAAAAACAACTAGCAATATGGAAATATAACTATATATATTCTATGGAAAACTTAAACTTTCTTATGTTACTTTGGTTTTCATATAGAAAACAGTTGAACCTCCTTCTCAGTGGTAAGAGTGTTATTGTTTCCATGACTCAAAATCAGCTGTGCCTTACTTCATTAAAAAGGTTTAGAAAGTTCTACTACAAGTAGCCTCACCTGTTGATTCCCGTTGTTACCCAGTGAAAGAGGTTTCCAAGAGTACCTACTGGTCCTCCCTACCTGTGCCCAATCCCTGGAGATTCCCACAGAGCAACCCATTCTATAGTAGCTAAGAAAGAAAGTGTTGTTTTTAGGCACTGGGCTGGGGTTTACTTACATAACAGCACCTAATCATACATTTCCCATTTCAGGGACTAAATCACAACTAAGTAAGTAGAGCTATGATGAGTTGAATAATGAAGTACTTGAGAGTAGATTTTTGGATCTAGGATTTTCTGCAATGTCCTTAACCTTTTCCTTCCTCCCCGTCACTAAAGCTGAGATGTGTTTGTTCCTGACAGTAGGGGCATCAACATTCTCTTGGAGCATATGGTGGGGACATGCTGGGGTCTCATTTTGTAGCCCTGGAACTTAGTATGTAGACCAGACTGGCCTTGATCCCATAGAAAGCCACCTGACTCTGCCTCCCAGCACCGGAATTAAAAGCTTGTGTAACCATCCTAGGTCTTGAAGCACTTTCTTTAGACAAGTTTGGAGTATACTTTTCCTGATCCTTTGGGATAAAAATATTTTCTCACATTTTGACAAGTTTCCTAGTCTCTTGGACAGGTATAACCCTACATTTGATTTGATAAGTTTTAACACATACAGATGGAAACATTCCATTGGGAAAAATTCCTTTAAAAATCCTCTTTGTTATAATCTCATTACCATATTCAAGTGTTTCTAAATTCTCCCACTTTTTCTCATAGTGAATTAAATTCAGTCTTGTACTGTTACTGACATAGTCTTGACTCTGTTATAGACATCTTGCAGAAAACCCTTCTTTTCTATTTAACTACATAGGATTTGTTGAGGATAAATAGAGAATTACTATGCTGACAATACACATAAAGAGACATCTGCAAGTATATATGTGCTGACACATGAAGGGACTTCAGTGCTTGAAGCATTGACACTATAATAACATGTAACATCCTTTCTCTTGCCAAGTTGTCTTATTGGTAATACTGAAAGTATAGCTCGTAGTAGTAATCAGGGAAACATTTAATTACATTCTTTTGGTCTTTATAATACCTGAATAAGTTTCGTTGACTTATTTTATTTATTTTTGTGTGCTTATGGCTCTGTGGTATGTGCATGTGTGTCTGTTTTGATGTGTAAAGGACAAGGTGGCCTAGTGTGCTTTGCCTGATCCCTTGAAACATTATCTCATTGACTCTGGAACTAAGCTGGTAACCAGCAAGGCCCAGGTATTCTCCTGTCTCTGCCTCTCAAAGTATCATAGTATTACATTAATGAAGTTGTGTACAATTATGTCTGGCTTTTTATGTGGGCTCTGGAGATTTAAGGTGCTGTCCTTGTGTTTATATAGCAGGTGTTTTTTGAGCTATATTCCCACTCTAGTACCTGAGTTTTAGAAGTACATTGCTAAAAATATTTCTATAGACATGAATTCCCATTGAGTATATGAAAATGAAGCTCAGTGAGGTTAAATATGTCCCCTCATGCCATCCAGAATTCTAAATAAGGAATTTCACATTCTGGTATATTGATTGTACATATTATTAATATCTCTTGCCTACTGGTTCTGTGTAACTGCCTGGGTTATTCCTGTCTGTAGTTATTGAGCTGTTTATTAGTTTCTAAGACACACTGGTGAAGAGAATTTTAAGAGGCCAGATATGTTTCCTATGAACTGTGATCAGTTAAGAGAAGACACACAAATGATAATTAAAGTAATTACAGTCTTTTTAAAAAGTTATTTTTAATTTCTATTGAAAATATTATTCTATCACACACTACATATCAGTTTCCATTTCTTCTACTCTTCTCAGGTTCCCGTAGATTCACTACCCCTCATTTTCTTCTTCAGAAAAGAACAGGCCACTTCAGAGTCCCTTTGTGGTTGGCTCCTGTCCTGCTCCCTTCATATCATGTCTGGACAAGACTGACTCACCCCAGCATACAGCTGAGCTTTTTTTTTTTTTTATCTTAGTTTAAAACAAATTATTTGTCTTTTATTATTTATTTGTTTCTTTGTTTTTAACTTAGTTAGAATAATCTTATTTTATTAAAGGTAAAATTAATAGTCAAAAATTGGTAAATAACTTTGTAAGTCAATGGTTTCAAATAGTCTTCATGGAGATATATTACTATTTACAATTGGATACTTTGTCTGAGAAAAACACAGTAAAGTCAAATATTTTAAGGTGTAAAAAGAAAAAAAAACATTCCTTAAGTATGTTTTACTCAAAAAGGTAGTGAATTTGTTGATAATTTAAAATTTCCCTTTGAAGACAACCCTTAGCTATGTTGATCACAGAATATCAATATAAACAATGCTAGGGTTAGTAAGTTTGTTTTCAACATATTTTAACTCCAGTCTTATAATATATTCTAAGAAAGACATAATCTCTAGTCTTATCTATATTAACATTGCATATATAGGGCATATGGTATATATTCATAGTTCTTCAGTGTCATTACATATACTTTGAGATGCCAAGTAACTTACAGATTTTTTTTTAAATTTGCCATGGCATATGACTAAAATAAAAGTGTATTGAATACAACCACAGAGAAAACTAGTTCCTGACATTTCTAGTTTATGAAATAAAAATGGAATAGAGAAGAGCTGAGACCCACACTGTTTGTTAAATACCACAGTCAGGAAGAACTTATATCACTCCTGTACACAAAATTTACAGAGATATTCACTGCCAGGCTTCTGTAATGCAAGGTCAGCATCTGTAATACCATGGAAATAAATACATCCTCAAACTTTGCATTCTAGGCACCATATGTGGCCCACCCTGGTGACATGTGCAGGGACTAGGAAATACGTGTTTCCCAATAAGCAGCTTTTCTCTTGTGGCAGTGCTTCAATATGAAATGAGAGCATAAATCTGGAGAACTTGCTGTCATTGTTTCTTCCAGCAGCTTAAGAAATCTTCAAAGAAGCATGTATCAGTTAGAGTTTCAAGGTTCTCCACAGGAAACATAAATTAATATTAATATAAGAGGAGATTATGATTATTAGTTCATGGGGTTACAGAGGAAAATACATTTCAGTATAAGCTGTCCATAAGCTGGAGATTCAGGAAAGTTAATGGTGTATAATTCCGCTCACATCTAGAGGGCTCCAACCAGGGACAAGAACCTGGGTACATGATTAAACCTGTGAGCAGAGGTTCAGCTACTGAGCTCCAGGGTGGTCTGCAGCTCATAAAGAGTACAAACATCCCATTCTTTTCCTCTTCCTTCTCTGTGATCCCTTATTCAGATTCTGGCCTCCTCTAAAATACTTTCTCAGATGATCCAGAGATAATGTTTATATCTGTCTAAACTTGGCAAAGAAGCTTAACCATCATAAAGGTCATATTCTTATTCTCAGGGCCTGTAGCAATGACCAGCAAAAGAAAATAATGCTCTATATAAACATACAGCGACAGACAGAAAGACACACACACATGTGCAGACACACAAAGAGAGAAAGACAGGCAGAGACACACAAAGTGAGAGACGGTGAAGAAAAATTACCTTATGAAGTTGGAGGTAAAAGAATGTGAATGAGAGAATGAAATGAGATTATGGATGAATTGATGTTTTCCTTTTCCTGTTATCAACAAGTAACATTTTGTGTAAGTGAAACTGTATGTTTTACTTGATTTCAAAAATCCTGGTAGGAAAGAAAGCAAATTTTTTGGACATTATTTTACAACTAGAAGAATTGAGACCTAGTATGAGGTAGTCATTCATTTTTTAGACTCTGTAATTATTAATTTAAGTACTCTGTCTGCTTTTTCTATGTAATTATGTAATTATATTTTATGAGCAATCACAGTAAATCTTTTATCTACTTATAAAGTAATCAAATTTGTGTTTCAGATTTTCTTTCACCCTTTACCATGCCTTATTGTTAACTATTTAGATAATAATATCCTACACCGTGAATAAGTTTCCTCATCAAAAATGATTCAATAATATTCAGTTTCTTTTATATAATTTCACTTAAAATTTCTTCTGAAAGTAAACTGCTTTAATCACTTGCAAATACTATTTTTCTTTAATGACAGTATGTCATTGGCTTGTCCAGTGTGTAATCTAGGATGACCTCAAATGTAAAGAGCTCAGACTGCCTCTGTCTTTCAAGTGCTGAAATAACAGGCATGTGCCACCATACTTAACAAAAATATTTAAATTTTCAAAGACTCTAATTTGGTTCTGAAAAGATGGCCCAGGGTTTATGAGCACTGGCTACTCTTCCTGAGGACCTGGGTTTAATTCATATCATGCACAATGCAGCCTGTAGCCATCTGTAACTCTAGTTCTTGGGAACCAGTGACACTCTCTTCTGGTCCCTGAGCTTACAGCATGCATGTGATGCACACACATAAAGGCAGGCAAAACTCTTGAGTACATAAAATCTATTTTTAAAAAAAGACCAATTTCACTTATTCAGTGATAAGAGTAAAAAAAAAATAGGTTACTGCCATCTCATTGGCAGCTGTTGGAGCTACCACCGCGGCATTAGCCATGAGTCATACTGTGCAGACTGCTCAGACCCTAAATAATCTTTTAGCCAATGTAGCTCATGCTCTAGATGTAAAAAAAGGAATTAATGCTCAACTAAAAGGAGACTTGATGGTGTTCAATCAGAGGATTG
>REGO01000688.1:516824-553823 GCA_010120015.1 Rhombomys opimus | reverse complement strand
CTACCTGCTAGTCTGCAGGAGCTGAGTTTCCAATCACTCTGTGCTCCCTGTTTGGGCCCAGATCTGTGATGGCTGGGCGTACTAGCCTGTTTGCGATCTGCAGTCTGCTAGGCTTTCCCTAGGTGACCCCAGCAGCACGGTTTCTTCCTTTTCTGTGGGGTCCTCTCCGGACAGGGGTTCCCAGTCCCTGTTGTACTGGGGAGCGCAGCTTGTCTGTACAGCTGAGCTGAGCTGAGAGCGCAGCTCTCAGTGCGTCGCAGTAGCTCAGCTGTGATGGCACCGGGCAACTGCTGTCCTAGAGACCTTCTGGGGAAAGACTGGGTGACCCGCGATCAGACCCACAACCTTGCTTCCCCGTGGGGTCCCCCCACGACTGGGACTCCCAGCCTCAGGCACCCTTGTGCCCACGGATCAGCCTGGGGAACTGATGGGGATACGCAGGCTGGCGGCTCCAGCCCGGGACCCAAAGTCCGCGTCACCCAGGAACTCTTCCGGGTTCTGGCTGTGCAGCCGAGAGTGGACCAGACCGATTCCCAGGCCATGGGAGCCTCCCCTCACCTGGGAAACATGACCGCTGTGGTTTCGGGGCCCAGAGTTCAGTCTCCTGGTCGCTGCACGGAGAGTGCTGTCCTGCTTCTTATACAAGGTGCTCTCCTGGCGCCGCCATCTTGGCTCCCCCCGACCACTTTTCTTATAAAAGCTCATGCTCCAAGTCATTTCCCAAGCCAGCATATCTCTTCAAATATTTTTCTCAGCCATCTTTCTTCTGGTGCCAGTAGCACCTTTCTACTGGTGCCAGGAGCACCTCCAAACATTTAGTACTTTTTTCTTTTCCTGATGACTTCTGAACAAAAGTTGTCCAACACTCCAGTCATTCCATTCTACTGATGCTCTGACAAATTCTCCAAGTGTCCTTTCCTCTGACCCATTCTCATCTGAAGTTTACTCACTTATCCAGCCTCAGTGCAGGCTCACACCAGCCTGAGGTGAACACTCCCTCCCCTGAACTCCTGCAAAATTCATTATCTGAATAATTCATCTGGCAATGAATCATGGTCTGCTCTCTGACATCTCTTTTATAATTGTCTGGTGCTGTTATTAAGCATTCCCCCGCCCCTTTGTTTGCATGCTTATACATTTGCTTTCCTTTAAAATACCAATTGAATTTCATATTCTAACAGTTCTTAGATATCAGCTTGGGGATAGCTTGAGATTGAGTAAATATTTATTTATTTGACTTATTTAGAACTGTATTACCATCCCTATCATTTTTATATTCTTTTTATGTTACTTAAGGATTATGAATATGTCATTCAAATCCCTTCAAGAGCTATTTCTGATGGGTCCATTACATCCGTATTTGTTCTAGTTCTGATGAATTATTAAGAACATTAAGCATAGCAAAATTTCTTTGTGTTATTAGATCATAGAGAGAAAAGTAATATAGAAGATTATCTAATTAATATTTTGAATAAAAATTCATTTGAAAAGTATAGAAATTTAGATATATTAATGATTTGCAAAACTAGATTCTAATGTCTGATAATTCACATTTGCTTCATCAGTTAGTAAAATTCAGATTCTGTAATATGGATGACAAACAGATATCCGATCCATTTTTTCCATATTATGCCACAAACGATCAATCATTTAGTGCAGTAGACACAGCATTTCTTAAATCTAGCATTATCATTATTTTAGGTAAAGATTGATAAATGGGGTGGATGGCAATACAGTTAAGAGGTTTCATACTAGTTATATACCAAATAGCTTATAAATGATTCAGTACTGGCCTGGATGGAGGGGTTTGTAAAAATTCTTTATAGACATCCTTCATAGCATGTGCACTCCTCAATATTTATTCATTGAATAAGACATCTGTAAGTCAGTGATTACTCAGAGCAAGGACACACTGAAAATGTTTGTTAAATTAGTGGCACCTGATATGAAGTTTTATAGAAAAAGAATAAAGATAAAGATAAAGCTAGAAAACTGCTGATTCCCTATTCACCAGTCTGAAGATGCCTGAAATAAGTCTGCAGATAGGAGGAGTGATAGGGGTACATAAATATACTTTTAGTTGTCTAAAGTTCTATTACTTGCATTTTAATTATTAAACACATTTTTGGTTTTATTTTGTTCAAATTTAAATTTACTTATGTGACATTCACTAAAGCATTAAGGAAACTAACAATGGAGCCAACCGGAGATGAACAGTGCTGTGGGTTATTAATCTTTAATAAAGTAATGCTTTGGAGGCCTGTACTAGCTGCTCTCAGATACTTGAAAAATTATCACAGGTAAGGAGGATTACATTTGTGAGTGAGTGTGTGTGTGTGTGTGTGTGTGTGTGTGTGTTTGTATGTGTGTTTTAGTCCTGAAATACAATGCAAGAATCAACATATTGAAGTTCAATAGAGATGGAGTTCGAGTAATGTAAGGAAAAATATATATTCATAGGTAATGAGATGATTTAGCCAATGCTACTTCTTGGGTGAACTAAAGAATATCATCTGGGGGAACCCATTAAAACAAAACAAAGCAAAACAAACTTTTATATTAAATAATTCCTTAGATCCTTTCCATACTTGTGACTTGAGAGCACAGAGTAGTGTGTGTGTGTGTGTGTGTGTGTGTGTGTGTGTGTTTGTGTGTGTCCATGCATGTGCACATCTGTGCAGGAAGTATGTATGTGCTGTTTTTTGAATGTGTGCTAAACCTGTGGGCACTCCAGGTCAGAGTTTGGTAATAGGATATCTTTCCTAATCTCTTCTTTAACTTAATTTCAAAGACAGGGTCTTTCTCTGAATCTGAATATAGAATTACTAGTTAGAATGCATCTGTGCCCTGCATGTCTCAGACCCCAAAGGTGCTCTTGGTTTGAGGATGCCCCTGACCATGCTTTGATTTTTAACATGGATTCTAGGGATCTAAACTTAGGTCCTTATGCTTGCATGCATATCTGTCATTTTACACACTGACACATCTTTTCCACCCACATATGAGGGTAATTTTAAGGCCATTTGGTTTTCAAATGCATTATGTCTGGTGTCAGTTCTCAATGGCAAATCTTTATGAAAGCCCAAAAAGCCAGTTGGGTGTCTGATGAGGATGTTCTTCTTGTGGGTCATGGCAGCTTTTTATAGCTTATTTGCAAAAGGATTATTTGCAAGAGAAACTGAAGTGTTTCTTTAAAACTGATTCAATTTTTTTCCAGATACACATGTAATCTTTAAATGTATAAAGTTAGACTAAAAGAGCAAGAATATATTTTGAAATTTTATCTTAGAAATATTCCCATTAGGTTTTAAGGCTCATTTCCTTTGGTAGTCCATTGGCATCTTAACCCCTCCTTTTTTTTTCTCCAATCTGTACTCTACTGCCAATGTTCATCATTATTTTTCTATTAATGGTTGACTTTAATTTAGTTATCCTTTCTCTCTCTGTCTTTCTGTGGCCCATTAAATATTACTATATAAACATTACTAAATAACCTCAAATCATGGATTAGTAAACCAACTACTTAATATTTCCCATGAGTCTTCTGGTTGGCTAGGCTATCAGAGTAATCTGAATTGGTCTGAGAGACACCCCACATTTTTAATTGAAGATTCATCTAGTCAGAGTAACTAGACAACTGGGTTGATTTAGTTCTGTTCCATGTATACTTCCATTCTTTAGAGGTCTGATTCATGCCCATTTGCTATAATAAAGATAGTAGACAATGGACCTTGGCTTGCAGTTCAGCTCATTTTCAAATAAGAACTGTCACTTCCTTTTATTTTGTGAATTAACTGAGGTCAAATGCCTAGATAATTGCTCTGTTTTCCTTCATATGCAAGACCTAAGAAAATTTAAAAATTGCAAATATAGCTTGGAATTATTATTATTATTATTATTATTAGTATTAGTATTAGTATTTGTGTGTGTGTATGTGTGTGTGTAAGTACATGATGTGTGTGTGGGCATGAATGTGTCATATGCAAATGTGGAGGTCAGATGTCAGCTGTGTAGAGTCACTTGTCTCTTTCCACACAGAGGTAGCTTTTGGGGGATGGACCTCAGGTCACACATTTTTGTGGCACGTGTTTTTAACTGCTGAGCCATTTTGCCAGCACTCAAGAAAGACCTTTTGAGGTTACTCACATGCTATGCTATGCTATGGGGGGAACTTGTGGGTAAGCCATGGGCTTTGCATGTGTGAGACTCCTGGATCAATTCCCAGCCTCAAGAACAAAGATTACATGAAGCTTAAGATAGCATCCTGATGTCTCAGTACATTTAGTTGCCTTTTAAAATTGTTCTTGTTTTGATCTGGAAGGGTTGAGAGGAATCTATACAGATCAGAATGCAGATACGCATGTATGGAAAGTTTAATGTGTAACTCAGTATTCTATGCATTTGATATAGGTTAATAAAACTAATAAAAATTTGTGCAAGGGTCTAAATGCTGTTGTAAATGGTAATTACTATCACTTTGTTGAGTATAGTTATACAAAAGGGAAAATTTTCAGCTGCTTTTGCAAGCCATTTACAATACAGAGCTTACGAATATGCTAAGATTTCTATTCTTAAATAATTCACAGAAGTTGGGAAATGTTTAAATGGGATCAAACTTAAACTTTGAACCTGGAGTAGTTTTAGAATTTGTGTTTAGATGTTTCTTATAGCTCACATCACTTAAGAATATTCTGATTCTAGAAAAGTGGAGGGCTTAGTAGGGATAATGGATACAGATCCAGAGAAAATTCTAACACAATTAGTTAGTCATGTTAGAAGCCAGATGCTTTTTGTAATTGTTAATTTTTTATTGAAAATACAGTTTTATCTCATACAATGTATTCTAACCACAGTTTTCCCTCCATGTACGCCTCCTAGGTCTTCCCAATCTCCCTTCTCTGCAAGATCCATGCCCCTTCATTTTCTCTTAAAAAAAATAAATAAAAAAAATTAAAAAAACAGGCCTCCAAGAGAAAACAGCTAAACAGAACAAAACAAGACACAGTAAGACATAGCAAAAGCCCCCATATTGAGGCCAGATAATAGGAGAAAAAAAGTCCAAAGAGCAGGAAAAAGAGGCAGAGATATACTTGCTCCCACTGTTAAGAGCCCAACAAAACACCAAGCATGTAGGCAGGAGACCTAGTATAGACACATGCAGACCACATGGTTGGTGATTCAGTCTCTGAGCCCATGCTTTTGTGTGCTCTAACTCACACCTTGGAGTTGGCTTAAGTCTTTATGAAAGGTTTTCCAAGCAAATGGACCCAAGAAGCAAACTCGAGTATCCATCCTAATATCTAATAAAATAAACTTTCAACCAAAATTAATCAAAAGAGTTGGGAAGGGTCACTTCATTCTCATTAAAGGAAAAATCCTCCATGAGGACATCACAATCGTGGCCAGCTGTGCCCCAAATACAAGGGCTCCTGCATTTGTAAAAAAAAAAACATTATTAAAATTAAATTACACATCGATGCCAACACCTTAATAGTGGAAGACTTCAGCTTCCCACTCTTACCAAGGGACAGATTATCAAGATTTTTCTCTCATAAATATATCCTAAATAGTTTTTTTTCTCTCTCTACTCATCTCAGTTTCACCATACTTCTTTTCTTCTCTGGATCTTCTCCCTTTCTGTCTCTCACTGGAAAGGAACAGACATCAACCAAGGATCATCCATGGAGAAGACCTAAAACCCCTGCACAGCTGTAGCCCGCAGACAGTTCAGTCTCCATGGGGGTTTCCTAGTAAAGCGAGCAGGAGCAGTCTCAGCCATGAATGCCTTTGCCTGCTCTTTGATCACCTCCCTCTGGTGAAAGAGAATCCAGAGTCCTGATGAGACCTGATCGGCTAGGGGCAGATAGTAGGTGAGGAGGACTTCCTCTATCAGTGGATTAAGGGGGAAATGCAGGAAAGGTGGGACCGGGAGGATATGAGGGAGGGGGCTACAGCTGGAATACAAAGTGAATCAGTTGTGCTTAATAATAATTATTATTATTACTATTATTTGAAGAAGAGATAAAAATCAAGCATGATAAAATAAAATATAATAAGATAAAACAAAAACCATCTCATTGAGGTTGGACAGGCAAACCAACAATAGGAAACAAAAAACAGAGTAGACACAAGAATCAGAGACTCATTGTACACAGTCAAAAGTCCCATAAAAATACTAAACTGAAATCTATAATATCTATGCAGAGGACATGGTGTAGAACCAAGTAAGTCCTGTTTTGCTGCTTTGGTCTCTCTTAGTTCATTTTAAGACTTGCACAATTGATTAGAGGGCTTTGTTCTCCTGGTATCCTCCACTCCTTCTGGCTCTTACACTCTTTCTGCTTCTTCTTCCATGGCGTTACATGAGCTCTGATGGGAGGGATTTGATAGAAGCATCCCATTTAGAGCTGTGTGTTCCAAGGACTCTCAGTATATTGTCTGGTTGTGGGTTTATACATCTGTATATGTTGCTGGAGAAAGTCTGTGATGATGACTGAATAAAGCAGCAATATATGAGTATAGCTGAATATCATTAGGAGTAATTTTATTGATGCTTTAAAAAAATCAGGCTAGTAGTATTTGGTTTTACCCAAAGTCTCTGGGATATCTAGTTTCTGGTTCATGGTCATCCAAGCAATGCTGGGTATGGGTTCTGTCTTGTGGAGTGGGCCTTAAATCATATCAGACATTAGTTGCCTACTCTCAAAATTTCTATGCCATCATTGCCCATCACAAAACCATTTAGCTGCAGAAGGGAAGTGAGAAGAAATTATAGAAAGACTGAAAATAAAATAAGTATTGGGTATAAAAGGTAAGCCATTGTGGGAACTGGAAAGCTGCACAACCTGTGCGGTCTGGAGCAGGAGTGAGGTTGAGACATGTCCGAACCCTGAAAATCTAATCCTGAGACAGTAGTAGGACTGTTTCCTCCATGCTCTGAGCCTTCATGTCCCAGTGCTCATGGTGCCACCCCGACCTCCGCCATCCTTGGGTAGTCAAGTAGCCTTGTATCCAGGCTACAGGTTAAACTTTCTGTCTCCTTATAAAGACATGCCCAGCTAGCACCAGGAACTCCTCTTCATGCAGATTAAGCATTTTCATTTCTGGGCCTCATCCAATGATGTACACTCCACCCCGCAAACCCCTATCCACTTCCCATGGTTTATATAGGCCCCAATAAACAATGCTGTTTCACCACTCAACTCCCAACAGAGATCCTTCATAACCCATTTGCCCTGGCTAAGTTTCATTCCTTCCGGTCAAGCCTGGTGTGTACCAATGCCTGGACATGCCAAAGGAAAAAGCAGAATAGGGGTGGCAAAACATGACACACAATCACTGTTGATATTAGAGGATAAGTGGGATCAGAGGGTAGAAAGATATGTTCAATAAAAATTCAGAAATATTTTTCACATTGGTTATTAAAACATCTTGGAATAAGAGGACAATTTGACACAAATCTGGAAAATAATACAACATGAAATATACATAGCTTTCTCAGTTAAAATTAATGAGAGACATAACTGCTACTAATATCTGAAGGGTGTTAACAGGAAGAAAGGAGCATAATTACTTAGCACCACACCAGTAAACATAATTAGCAATAATGGTATGCAATTAAGAAAAGAAAAATTTAGTCACAACATCATAAAAGTTCCTCTGTGCTAGTGACATCTCTTAAATTGTGGCAACATTTCCCAAAGCAGTTGGGAGGAGTTCTCTTCCCAGAAGCACACCAAATAAATGAAACCAGACTGAAAAAAGAACACCTCTCTGTGACAATGAAAACAATCTCCCAAAGAGGCTGTGGAGTTCTGAATAGATCTACTGCAGTGATTTTGTGTTTCTTTGAATTGGGGTCTTGGAGAACAGAATCAAGTCCTGTGGTTCCTATTGATAATTCCTGCTGTAGTTTACTGTGTGTGCCCTTGCTCTTTAGTGTACTTACAGAAACTAAAGCATTTGTGCAAGAGCTGATCACATCACTGCATCCATCTCAGTCCAAAGCTTGGAGATCTTTTCTGTATTTTTAAGGTGAAAACTCACAATGAGGAGGAACCTTATGGGCAATTAGAGTGTTTAGAATTCCTTTCTTCCATCTAAAAAATCTCGGTGAACACCTTTTAAAAATAGATGGGGAATAAGTAGCGATCTGTACCTGGATAAGAGAAGGGCAAATGAGGGTGACTGCTCAGGCTTCACAATTCCAAAAGGCAGCCTGCCGAAGTGGCAACAAACACAGGATTCAGAAGCCTGTTAGAGAAACCTCAGGTTCTTAATTGGAAAACTGATGGTAAAAGGAAAAGGTTAAAGGAAACGGAATGTAATTTTTTTTAACAGTCTGATTTTAAAAATGTCAGTGTTCCACTTCAGCTCTGACGCTTGAATAACTCATAAAGCCTTCTAGCTTTCACACTGAGTGTGCACATTTAGGAAACAGCAGTTGGCTCCAATGTAAATATTCTTTGACTGATTAGTATGAAAATGGCCCTTCCTTTCTGTTTTCCCTTGAGATACTAACTAGAAAGTGACCGAGTAGATGCATGAATTATGTATTTCAGAAGACAGTGCTACTGAAATTGAAGATGAGAATGCTGACTTTATATTGTTTTATACTCTCTAGGCAGTGGATATCTGCTTAAATCATTGTGTTTAATTTATGAGGGCTGCCACCTCTCTATTTAATCTTCACAGCACAGAACTTTGTTCTTCACACCTTTGTCTCTAGGTACTTTAGGTTGTTTTCCAGAAAGTCGCTGATCTGTGCCTCTTCATAGGGGTAAACAGCAATTAGAATGGCTATGATATGGATAAACATAAAAACTATCTGTTTAATTCATGTGTCTTTCCCATCCAGAATGACAAAGTTTAAATTCTCTGACTTAAAATTACTTCTTTGATGGAGACATAATTTAGTACTATATCATTTTAATATACACATATTCGTGAATGGTCATAGCACTTATATAGGTTCTCATGAGAATTAAATTAAATGATTCACTGCCTACCAGCAGTTTGACTTGTAGTCTGAATCACAGTAAAGTTTTGATATATATTTGTTATTCTTATGCAGATCCTGGCTAAGAATTTTATTTTTACATTTTCTATATAGAGTAAGAGACATACGGTATTCTAATGCAGTAGCAATTACTAACTTGTGAGTTGACTGTAAAATATTGGGACCCCAAACAAACAAACAAACAAACAAGCAAAAAACAATGGAGAATAATTTGCACATCAGAAAGAAATTCTGATTAATCTATACCATGACTTCTTCCCAGTTTGCATTACACAAGGGCTGTTTAAAGATGGGTCAACTCAATAAGATTCAAGCTAATTACAGCTTTGAGTTACAGGGCAAGCCATGTCTTTTCTTTTCTTAAATTACATTTTATTCACTTTGTATCCCAGCTGTAGCCCCCTCCCTCATTCCTTACCAATCTCACCCTTCATCCCTCATCTTCTCCCATTCCCCTCTCCAAGACAAGTGACAGGGGAGGTCCTCCTCACCTTCTATCTTACCCTAGCCTATCAGGTCTCATCAGGATTGGCTGTATTATATTCCTCTGTGGCCTGGAAAGGCTGCTTCCCCTTCAGGGGAAGGTGATAAAAGAGCCTGCCACTAAGTTCATGTCAGAGACAGCCCCTGCTCTCCTTACTAGGGCACCCACTTGAATACTGAGCTTGCATGGGTTACATCTGTGCAGGGGTTATAGGTTATCTCCATGCATGGTCCTTGAATGTAGTATCAGTCTCACAAAAGAACTCTGTGCTGAGATTTTTTTTTTGTTCTGTTGATCTCCTTGTGGAGCTCCAGTCCTCTCTAGGCCTTACTATCTCCCCCTTCTTTCATAAGATTCCCTGCACTCTGTCCAAAGTTTGGCAATGAGTCTCAGCACCTGCCTTGATACCCTGCAGGGTAGAGCATTTCAGAGGCCCTCTGTGGTAGGCACCTGTCCTGTTCCCTGTTTTCTCCCTCTTGTGATATCTGTCCTATTTGCCTTTCTGAGTGAGGATTATTCAACTTACCCAGGGTCCTCCTTCTTGCTTAGCTTCTTTAGGTGTACAGATTTTAGTATGTTCATCATATATTATATGTCAAAAATCTACTTAGAAGTGAGTATATACCATGTGTTTCTTTTTCCTTCTGGAATACCTCACTCGGGGTGATCTTTTCTAGACCCCACCATTTACCTGCAAATTTCATGATTTCCTTATTTGTAATTGCTGAGTAGTTGAGCATTTCTTTAAGTATTTCTCTGCCATTCAATATTCCTCTATAGAGAATTCTCTTTTTAGCTCTGTACCCCATTTTAAAAATTGGATTAATTGATTTGTTGCTTTCAACTTCTTGAATTCTTTTTATATTCTGGATATTAGCCCTCTGTCAGATATAGGGTTGGTGAAGATCCTTTCCCAGTCTGTAGGCTGTCATTTTGTTTTAATGACACTGTCCTTTGCTTTACAGAAACTTTTAAGTTACATGAGGTCCCATTCATTGATTGCTGATCTTAGAGCTTGTGCTGTTGTTATTCTTTTCAGGAAATTGTTTCCTGTGCCAAAGAGTTCAAGGAACTTCCCCACTTTTTCTTCTCATAGATTTAGTGTGTCTGGTTTTATGTTGAGGTCTTTGAGTCACTTAGACTTTAGTTTTGTTCAGGGTGATAAATATGGATCTATTTTCATTTTTCTATATGAGGTCTATCCCTTGCTTGGTTAAAGTCACACCAAGGTACTTTATGTTATTAGTGGCTATTGTGAAGGGTGTTGTTTCCCTAATTTCTTTCTCAGCCCTTTTGTCTTTTGTATACAAGAAGGTTGCTGAATATTTTGAGTTAATTTTGTATCCAGCCACTTAGCTCAAGGTGTTTATCAGCTGAAGGAGTTCTCTGGTTGAATTTTGGGGTCACTCATGTATATTATCATGTCACCTGCAAATAGTGATACTTATACATCTTCCTTTCAGATGTATGTCCCCTTGATCTCATGTAGTTGCCTTATTGCTCTAGCTAGGACTTCAAGTACTATGTTGAAGACATAAGGAAAGAGGGGAGAGTCTTGCCTTATCCCTGATTTTGGTGGGATTGACTTAAGTTTCTGTCCATTGAGTTTGATGTTGGCTATAGGCTTGCTGTATATTGTCATTACTGTTTAGGTTTGTGCCTTGTATCCCTGATCTCTCCAAGACTTTAAACATGAATGTGTGTTGGCTTTTGTCAAATGCTTTTACAGCATCTGAGGAGATGATCATGTGGTTTTTCTCCTTCAGTTTGTTTATCTGGTGGATTACATTGATGGATTTCTGTATATTGAGCCACCTTTGCATGCCTGGGATGAAGCCTATTTGGTCATTATGGATGATATCTTTTATGTGTTCTTAGATTCGGTTTCCAAGTATTTTATTAAGTATTTTTGCATCAATGTTCATAAGAGAGATAGGTCTGAAGTTCTCTTTTTTGGTTGGGTCTTTGTGTGGTTTAGGTATCAAAGTGACTGTGGTTTCATAGAATGAGTTTGGTAATATTCCTTTTGTTTGTATTTTGAATAGTTTGAAGAGAATTGGAGTTAGCTCTTCTTTGAAGCTCTGGTAGAATTCTACATTGAAACTATCTGGCCCTGGGCTTTTTTTTTGGAAGGGAAACTTTTGATGACTTTTTCTATTTTCTTGCTAGATATAGGACTATTCAATATATTTACCTGATCTTGATTTAATTTTGTAAACGGAATCTATAAAAAAATGTCCATTTCATTTAGAATTTCAAATTTTGTGTCATATAAGCTTTTGTAGTTAGACCTAATGATTGTTTGGGTTTCCTCAGTGTGTGTTGTTATTGCTGATTCGGGTACTTTCTCTTTTCCTTTTAGTTAGTTTGGCTAAGGGTTTGTCTATCTGGTTGATTTTCTCAAAGAACCAGCCTTTGGTCTCATTGATTCTTTTTATTGTTTTCTTTATTTCTAATTCATTGATTTCAGTTCTGAGTTTGATTATTTCTAATCATCTACTCTTCTTGGGTGTGTCTGCTTCTTCTTTTTTATTTTACTTTATTTTTTTAGGGTTTTAAGGTGTGCCATTAAGTTGCTTGTGTGAGATGTCTCCAACTTTTATCTGGAGGCACTTATTGCTAGGAACTTTTCTCTTAGTGCTGCTTTCACTGTGTCCCATAAGGTTGGGTAATCTGTGTTTTCATTTTCATTGAATTTTAGGAAGTCTCCACTTGCTTTTTTCATTTCTTCCCTGACCAAGTTGTCATTGAGTAGAGAGTTGTTTAGTTTCCATGTGTATGTCAGCTTTTTGTAATTTCTGTTTTTGTTGAGGTCTAGTTTTAGGCCATGGTGGTCTGTTAGGATACAAGGGATAATTTCAATCTTCTTTTATCTGTTGAGGCTTGCTTTGTGACAGACTATTTGGTCAATTTTGGAGAAGGTTTCATGAGGTGCTGAAAAGAAGGTATACTCTTTTGAGTTCTGGTGAAAAGTTCTGTAGACATTTATTAGGTCCATTTCATTTAGGAACTCTGTAAGTGTCATTATTTCCCTAGTTAGCTTCTGTCTAGATGATCTGTCCCTTAGTGTGAGTGGAGTGTTGAAGTCTCCCATTACTAAAGTGTTGGAATTGATGTGTGATTTAAGCTTTAATGATGTTTTATTTACAAATGTAGTTCCTCTTATATTTGGGGCTTAGATGTTCAGAATTTTTTTCCTTTGGTGAAAATGAAATGTCCCTTCTCTTCTTTTTTTTTTTTTTTTTTGTTTATTTTTTTGTGTGCCCTTGCATTTGGGGTTGAGATGTCGTCTTGGTCAATTTTTCCCTTGGTGAGGATGAAGTGTCCTTATTTTTTTTTTTTTCCTTTGATTAATTTTTGTTTAAAGCCTATTTTATTAGATATTAGGATTTTCTACCCCAGCTGGTTTTGTGGTTCCATTTGCTTGAAAAACCTTTTACCAGGCCTTTACTCTGAGGTAATGTTTATCTTTGTTGCAGAGGTGTGTTTCTTGCATGCTGCAAAATGTTTGATCCTTTTTCTGCAACCGTTCTGTTAGTCTGTGTCTCTTTATTGTAGAGTTGAGTCCATTGATGTTGATAGATAATTGAGACCAATGCATGTTAGTTCCATTTATTGGGGATTTGGTGGTGTTCCTGTGTTTCAATGCTTATTTTCTTACAAGTTTTTTGTTGTGAAGTTATCTATATCCTGTGTTTTCTATGATGTGGTTGTTTTTGTTGATTTGAAATTTTTCTTCTAGTATCTTCTGTAGGGCTGGGTTGCTATGCAGATATTGTTTAAGTTTCGTTTTGTCATGGAATATTTTTTTTCTCCATCTATGTTGATTGAAAACTTTGCTGGGTAGAGTAGCCTGGGTTGGCATCTGTGGTCCCATAAAGTCAGCAGGACATCTGTGCAGGCTCTTCTGGTTTTCATAGTTTCTGTTGAGAAGTCTGATGTGATTCTGATAGGTCTACCTGTATATGTTACTTGGCCTTTTTCCCTTGCTGCTTTAAATATTTTTTTTTGTTTTGTAGATTTAGCATTTTGACTATTATGTGATGTGAGGATTATTTTTTTCTGCTCTAGTCTATTTGGTGTTCTGTAGGCCTCATGTATGTTTATGGACATCTCCTTCTTTAAGTTGGGAAAATTTTCTTCTATGATTTTTTTTTTGAAAATATTTTGTGCATCTTGGAGCCTGGAATCTTCTTTTTCATTTATTCCCTTTATTCTTAGATTTCGTCTTTTCATGGCATCCTTGATTTCTTGGATGTTTTCTGTTTGGAACTTTTCTGATTTTACTTTTTCTTTAAGAGATGTACAAATTTCTGCAACTGTGTCTTCAGTGCCTGAGATTCTCTCTTCCATCTCTTGTATTCTATTGGTGATGCTTACCCTTGTGGTTCCTGATATTTTTTCTAAGTTCTCCAGCTTTAGGATTTTCTCTGTTTGGGTTTTCCTTATTGATTCTAATTCTGTTTTGATGTTTTGCACCATTCCTTCATCTGTTTGAATCTGGTTTCCTGTCTTTCCATGATGGCACCTATTTTTTGTTCGTTTCCTCTCTATATGCCACCAATTGTGCCTCTACTTGTGCCTCTGTTTGTTTTGCTGTATTTGCCTGTATTTCTTTGAGAGTTTTGTTCATTTCTTCTTTATGTGCCTCTAATATCTGGATAGTATTGAGATCATTTTCCTGTGTTTTTGATGAATTAACATGTCCATTTTGGGGTTGCTGATGAAACCATGACATCCTGATTTTTCTGGTAGTGTTCTGGCTACCTCTGGCCATCTGCTTATCAATAACCTTTGCTGTTTGTTCCTGGATTCTGTACTTCAGACTGTGTCCATCTTTCTCTGGTGTCTGGAGTATTCTTCAGAAATATATGGGAGGTCTACTGGTTTGAGAGTGGATGTTGGTGTTTCAGCTGTAACTTAGGGAGGAAGGTTGCAGGTGCAGGTGCACAGCTGTTGGTTAGCAAGTGTGGGTATGTGTGTGGAAGTGTGCCTTGAAGGACAGGTTGCTAGAGTGTGTAGATGCCTGGAACAGAGTGCTTAAGCACAGGAGGGTGTGCAGGTGCTGGAGCTATATGAGAGCGCAATGTGCATGTGCAGGTGCCCTGAATACCTCAGTGGCCTACAGGTCTCTATACTGTCTTCCTGCTATTCAGATCTGTCTGGGCTCCAGGAATTGTTTGCCTGGACTCCATTGGTAGACACACAGAATAGGGGCAATTGTTGAGAATGCCAAGAATACCTGTTGCCCACATTGGGTTTGTGGATGGGAGGGATTGATGTCTGGTTGCTCACATAGAGGGACCCTGGATGTGGGGCTCTGCAGGTATTCAGTTGAAAGCACACTCACTCTCCAGCAGGTCTAAACAGAAAGCACAGAGGTTCCTCTTGTTATCTACTCTCAGATATGGGCCTGCAGGGGCAAATGAGATCTGTCAGCTCAGTGGTGTCCACTGTTTGTCTGCTGGGCAGGGAGAACCTTACTTGGGGTAGCCACTTTTGTTGTCTCAGTCAGGTAGCATGGAGGCTCTGTTAGGGCTAGCTGCCACCCTGCCATCATTGTTGCACACCTGGGAGGCTTGTACATCTACCCATTGGAAGGCCCTGGGGGGCCCGAACTGCAGCCTGCCTGCTGCTGTAGACCTGGGAGGGAAAGTACAGTTGCCCATTGGCAGGCCCTGGGAAGCCTTTACAGTTGCCTACAGACCTGGGAGGCCCATACAGCTGCTGTGGAACTTGGAGGCCTGCCTCTGCTGTCTTAGTTAAGGAACAGGGTGGTCCTTGCTTGGAGCATGGGCATTGAGGGCCACCTCCACCAAGGAGGGAGGCCCGTCAAGGGGAAGTGCAAGGAGGTTGAATATTCAACACTCTCAAGCCCTGGAGATGTCCAAGGGTGACCTGGATCCAAACTGACCCAGCTCATGGGTTGTTCCCTCTGGCCCACGAAGCCTCAGTGTTGATGTTCTGGCTTCTGTTGCCCTTCCACTCACCAATTTCAGAGTTTCAGATCCTGTGCCCCTCAGATATGGTGTTCTCCAGTTGTTGCCATCTTGGATCCCTCCCCATCCCTTGACTTTTCAAGATAACCAGTTCTAATTGCTACCTAGAAGTTTAAATATTTAGCTCCTCCATCACATATAAATGTCATTAAGTATGTACATGCCATTATTGGTTTGAAATTTTTCAGATGAGGCTGTTCGGTGATAGTGTTGTTAGGATACTCATATCTTGTCTGATTTGTGATTTGTGTATTACTTAACCCATTTCCTACCTGTAAAACGTTCCCCAACAAACACCACATCTGTATTGTGTATAGTGCATATCCTTTGAGCTTTTGTAGGTCAGGTTGAGATGAAAACATATATCATTTAATCATGATTCTTTAGTAACTGGTAAGCATTGTATTCTGGGGAAAAAAATCACGGGCAATGTGGGAAGGACTCATAAAATTGTATTTGTGAACAATTAATGAAATTGAGTTTCACCTGGTCTTTGTTGCAAGTGATATTTGTGTTAATAAAATAGTATTTTCCAAAAATAAAATAGAAATGAAATGTTCTATTTTTCTTTTCTTTGAATTTTGCATTCTGATTCAGTCTGCAATTTTAGCCCCCTTTTTCAGTTGCCAAGCAAAAAGGCGTTAAAAAGTTGAATTAATAATGAGTCCCTCTTATCAGAATATTATTATGGCATTTGAAAATATTACACAGATGGGCACACATTACTGCTATCTATTTCTAATTAGAATTAGTTATCTGTCATTAATTAGAAATGAATGACACACTCTAAAATGAGAATTTAAATATAAAAAAATCATAAGGAATAAGAAAATGAAAAACACAAAACAGTTTCATCTCAAGATGTTTAAAGGAAAATAAAAATAATCAGTTCTGTCTAAGATGTATTTGAGAAAGTCCACTTGAAAGGAGAAAGAAATCTTTATTTCAACAAAAAGTCACTAAGATAGAGAAAATGAAAGGAAATAAAACCATTCCTATTTGACATTGAAGAATACCCATCTCTTAGTAGAAAGTATTAAAAATAAGTAGGTCATAAAGATGAGAATGTAAAATGCTGTGATATTGGCTTCTTATCTTTAAATGAAATTCTAATTTAACTGTAGCACAAGGAAAAGAAATGAATATGGTATGTTTTCCCATACGAGCTGTCAAAAATGATAAAACTGAATACTCTCTAAATCAGCTTTTCTATGGACAGCTGGTTCATCATCATTAGTATGTATATCCCTACTAATACCTAGGCCACTCAACTCTGTTAAGAACTACGTTTCTGTTCTTTGAAATTCAGCTCTGTTCTGATCAATTGCAAAGATCTATATACAAATATCATGGTGTAATGAACAACAATATATTATTTGTTTTCACTCCCTCTGTAATGGAAACTTATTTGGACAGTATGCCATTCTGCTCTAAAAACCATCCAAAGACTTTTTACTAGTCCAGATCATGTCTTTTTGTTGTATGCCTGCATGCCTGTGAATCTATTTCTTCAACTTTCAGAGCAGCTCTGTATACTCTGCTATCTGGGCTGGTTTCTCAGTGGGCTGCAGGAACCTACCAACAACCCCAGGTCCATTGATTTTCAGATGAACTGAATTAAAACCATTGACTATAAGTTATGATCATTGTCTCTCCATCATATTTCTTGTGGACACTTCCAGACCATAATGGGAACTACAAAATAATAAAAAAAGCAGCTTATTTAAATTATTCGAGCATTAGTTACTGGTATGTAATTTGAGGCAGTGATGGATACAGTTACTAAAGAACATGAACATGATATACCAAAAATATATGTATAAAAATCTAGAAATCAATTTTAATAACAGACACAGTTGTGAAAATGACATTTGTAAGAATGTGCTTTAAAATGCATTCATTTGTTCTTCCATGCCTGGCAAGTGATATCAAGTCATTGGACGCTTGAGAGTGAAGGTGACTTAGTGGAAGTCATGCCTTTCTGCCTTCTTGTGTGTTTTCTTCCCTTAACCAATGGTCATTAGGGCCATTTTAGTGATAGGTTGTGCATCAATGTTCCATTCCTCTGATAAACTGTAGAATTCTTTTTTTTTTTTTTTTTTTTTTTTTCTACTTCACATGCTTTCCCCTTGTTATTATTTCTTGGCTTACATAAGCAATGCATTTCTTAACACTTAGGATATATCTAAATTCTTTCTTTTAACTATTGACATCATTTCCTGCCATGCTTCGGACTCTATCCATAGTTCATCTTTTCATAGCAAAGAAAGAATAGCATTTTCATATTTCCTAACATACCCCTAAAGTCAAACTTGGTCTATATTTGGAGACAATGTGGATTTTCCTAGTATTTTGCCAGCATATTGTACTTAAGCCTACTGAATCTGTTTTTATGAAACTATGTATGTCCTTCCTATGTTTGTATATGTGTCTTTGCACTTGTATTTTTTCTTAACTGTTCTTGTTGTTGTTATTGTTGCTCTTAATACAAGTTTACAATTTCTATGTTGCATACAGACGCCTTTTCCAGTATTTCAGAGAGACAGTTGTTGTTTCTCTTGTAATTTTTAAAACTCATTGTTTAAGAGCATCCAAGTAGAATTTGGATGAAATAGATTAGGTGAGAAAAATATGATTAAGGATAATAGGTATTCCTTGCCATAGATCAGAGGGAGAGATTCAACCCAACTTCTATAAACCTAGCAGTTGGTATGAATGCTGGAATAGGCCAGTGGGAAGTTTCTCAACTTTTAAAGGAAGGTTGACAATGTGTTTGATGCAATGAATTCTTTGTGAGTTAGCCAAACTTCCTCAATAGTCATTTAATTGGCTACCTATTGAACTTAGGCTCTCCTTTGTCAGAGAAACTGGGAGATAGAGTGCTATCACTCCTATTTCTATACTTATTGTAGTACTTCAACATTCTTTGGGAAAGGTAAGTTTTCTTCATTATAAAATTGGCAGGAATCTGGAAAAGTTTTGTATATATTCAGGATAAGGAGAGGGGCATTTTCTAGTCATATTGATGAATATTAGTGCTCATGGAAGTGATGCTCTGTTGATATAGTCTTCCAGTGTCAAGATTCATTAGAAGAAAGGTGAGAACAAAGAGAATCAGCAGAATCAGAATCAGCACCTGCTTTTCTATGGTATTCTCACCATAGGCATATTTGTTACTCAGGGTTCTCTAGAGGAATATGTAATCATAAATATACATACATGCATATATATTCTCTCTCACACACATGCTAGCACATGTGCACACTCATGCGCACATGCGCGCACACATTTATGAATGAAGGGAATTTACCAGAATAGTTTACAGACTGTGGTCCAGGTAATCTAACAATGGCTGTCTGTCAATAGAAAGTCCAAGAATCCAAGTTCATTCTATGGGGTTAGATGTCTCGGATGGTCCTTATACACACACACACATTAGGCTCTGATGCCAATAGTGAAGTGATAGACTTTCCAGCTAGGGTGAGGGCAAGCTGGGGAAGAGAGCAATTGTCCTTCATCCTTGCCATTTATACATGCTCTGAGTAGAAAGCGTGGCCCCATTAAGGTTGTATTTTTCCCACCTCAAAAGATCTGGACTTAACAGTGTGGCCTCCTACTTAAAATGACTTAACTAAGGAAAATATCTTTCTCATCAGAGTATTCAGACACATAGGTTTTAGTTAATTCCAGATGTAGTCAATTCGACATCTAAGGGTATGAAAGGACAGTCTACAGTTATGGCCATGTGATTTAAGGAAGGAAAGAATATGGATTTTAGTGAAAATCCAGCAGCTTCCATAACAGGTTAGTATTTACTAGAGTTTATGTTTAACCAACAGGTATATATGTAATATTACTGTTATACTCTGACAGCAACCTAAATTCAAGTGTTAGTGTCCTAACTACGTGATTAAGTAGGAATAGCCCTGAAAGTAATAACTCACTTGAAGCACATTAGTATAATAATCTCCTCCTGCCTGAGAAGTTTGTTGTCTTCATTCTTATGCTACACACATAGACATATATAAAGTATGTGTGATATATGGAAGATGAAACACATTTGATTTTCTATGAGTACAACATGAACAAAATCAAAGGAAGCCTACTTCTTACTACAATTCTTTCAACGTAATTCCACCTTTCTAAATGATGCTATTTTTTATCTATCTCTGTCCTAATTTTTTATTGTTTGTTATTATTAGTTATGTTTTATTAACTCTGTATCCGAGTTGTATCCCTCTCCCTTATTCCCTTCCAATCCCACCCTCCCTCCCTCCCTCAGCTTCTCCCTGCCCCTTTCCAAGTCTATAGGTTGGGGAGGACCTCCTCCCCTTTATCTGACAGAGGGCTAATATCCAGTATGTATAAAGAACTAAAGAAGCTGACAAGCAACAAACCAGGTAATCCAATTAAAAAATGGGGAACAGAGCTAAACAGAGAATTCTCAATAGAGGAATATCGAATGGCAGAGAAACACTTAAAGAAATGCTCAACGTCATTAGCCATTAGGGAAATGCAAATCAAAACGACCCTGAGATTTCACCTTACACCCATCAAAATGGCCAAGATGAAAAACTCCCCAAGTCCACTGATAGGGGAGATTCTCCTCTCCTTTCTGATCTTAGTCCATCAGTTCACATCAAAAGTGGCTGCATTGTCCTCTACTATGGCCTGGTAAGGCTGCTCCCCCCCAGGGGGAGGTGATCAAAGAGCAGGCCAGTCAGATTATGTCAGAGGCAGTCCCTAATCACATTACAATGTAACCCACTTGGAAACTGAGCTGCCATGGGCTACATCTGTGCAGGGGTTCTAGGTTATCTCCATGAATAGTCCTTGGTTGGAGTATGAGTCTCTGGGAAGTTCCCTGTGTTCAAATTTTCTTGTTCTGTTGCTCTCTTTGTGGAGGCCCTGTCCTCTCCACCTCTTACTATTTCCCAGTTCTTACATAAAATACCATTCACTCTGCCCAACAGTTGCCCATCAGGCTCAGCATCTGCTTTGATAGTCTGTAGGGCAGAGGCTTTCAGAGGCCCTCTGTGGTAGGTTCCTAGGTTGTTTCCTGTTTTCTTCTTTTTCTGATGTCCATCCTCTTTGCCTTTCAGGATGAGGATTGACCGTTTTAGGTAGGGTCCTCTCTCTTGCTTAGTTTATTTAGATGCACAGATTTTAGTGGATTAGTCCTATGTTGTATGTCTATATGAGTGAGTATATACCGTGTCGCTCAGGATGCGAGGCTAAGCACTGCAGTCAGGGTCAGCCGCTTTTGACCCAGAGAAGAGCATGTCTGATTGCATGCGGGTTGATGCCCCAGGTCCTGCCTCTTTGGGTGGATGACACCTAAATGAACATTGGTACAAATTCCCAATTTATTTCTAATATCACATATCAGACCTCTACTCTTGCCTGATGCGTCTAAAACAAAAAGGGGGAACTGTAGAGAGCTGCGTAATCCCGCGCCTTAAAGAAGGAGCTGGTTTCCGCCTTCCACCTTCCCGATGGTGAGTGTTCTCTGTCACAAACAACTCCATATTTGGCTAAGGCTGAGGATCTGGCTTGCTTCCGTGTATGTGGACCTATCTGCATTGCCCATGAGGCACGCTGGGGTTGGCTACCCAGAGGCTATTTTAAGCTGTGGGCTGGCTTTCCCCAGGGTCAGAAGATTGTTCAAGGTTCCTGAATAAACTGCATTGAGAACAACAACAACAACAACAACAAAAAGATCAGAAAAAAAGGAGAGGAGGACCTCCCCTATCAGTGGACTTGGGGAGAGGCATGCATGCAGAAAGTGGGGAAGGGTGGGACCGGGAAGGGAGGAGGGTGGGGCTCATGGGGGATACAAAAGGAAGAAAGTGTAATTAATTAAAAAAAAAAGAAAGAAAGAAAAACTCAAGTGCCAACACATGCTGGAGAGGTTGTGGAGAAAGGGGTACCCTCCTACATTGCTGGTGGGAATGTAAACTGGTACAACCACTTTGGAAGTCAATCTGGCGCTTACTCAGACAAGTAGGAATAACGCTTCCTCAAGACCCAGCTATACTACTGCTAGGTATATACCCAAAATTTGCTCAAGTACACAACAAGGACATTTGCTCAACCATGTTTGTAGCAGCTTTATTTGTAATAGCCGGAACCTGGAAACAACCCAGATGTCCTTCAACAGAGTAATGGGTACAAAAATTGTGGTATTTTTACACAATGGAATACTACTCAGCAATCAAATATGAGGAAATCCTGAAATTTGTAGGCAAATTGTGGGATCTAGAAAAGATCATTCTGAGTGAAGTATCCCAGAAGGAGAAAGACAAACATGGTATATACTCGCTTATTTAGACCTGCAAGATATAATAAACATAATGAAGTCTATACTCCTAAAGGAGATAAACAAGAAATCTGACAGGAGGTAAGATGATCAATGCTCATTTAGAAAGACAAGTGAGATGTGCTTTGGACGTATGGCAGGAGTCTACTGCAGAAAGCATCTGAAAGACCCTACTAAGCAACGTTTAAAAACAGATACTAAGACTCATAACCAAACCTTCGGCAGAAGGTGAGTTAGTATGACAGGGAAAGGATAGGAGCCCCACAAGGACCAAATATATCTGGGCACAGGGTTTTTTTCTGAAACTGTTTTTCCAACCAAGTACCATGTATAGATATAACCTAGAACCTTTACTCAGACGAAGCTCGTGGTAGCTCAATAACCAATTGGTTTTCCTTAGTAAGGGTAACAGGGACTATCTCTGACAGGAACTCAATGGCAGGCTCTTTTACTCCCCACCCCGCAAGGGAGGAGCAGTTCTGCTAGGCCACAGAGGAGGACTTTGCAGCCAGCCCTGAAGATACCTGATAAAACAGGGCCAGACGAAAGGGGAGGAGGTCTCTGTTCTATTTTTACAAGTCTTGCTAGTCTAGGGTTTCTCCAACTTTATTTATATTGTTCTTTGAAAATCTTCAACGGTTGAAAATTTTTCTCAGCAATTGAGCACATATGAAATACTTCAAAAGATAAAATTTTGGAGCCTGAATTTCATACTTATTGATTTAACTTGATTTTTCCCACATATTTTTTTTTAGTTTTTATTTTTTTAATATTAGTTGCAGTTTGTTAACTTTGTATCTCTGCTGTATCCCGCTCCCTCTCTCCCTCCCAATCTTACCCTCCTACCCTCATCTCCTACCTGCCCCTTTCCAAGTCCACTGATAAGGGAGGACCTCCTCCCCTTCCATCTTATACTGGTTTATCAGGTGTCTTCATGACTGGCTGCAGAGTACATATGGTTTCAACATATTTTTATCAATGAAAATAGTAAAGAGATTAAAAAGGGCAGATGTAGTAAGAGATATTCTATAAGTCATAATGATATAAAGCACAAAGGTAATAGGAAGCTAAAAGACTGTTAGTATTTTGGTTTGAAAATTTAGCTTTAAAATATATGAACAAACTTAACTAACTCAAAAAAGGGAGAAAGGGAGTTTCCAGGCCTTCATGTTAAATGCCATGCAGTTTGTACTTTATGTATTAGCACTTAAAATATGTGGAGGCCCCTTTCTGAATGATATGTGATGATTATCTGCCACAGGGGTTTACTGTAGAATTCAGGATAGCATATTCTATTTATGCCAAAACATGATTATTGCTCAAATTTTCTATCTCAGGGACTGTTTTTATGTATCCTCAGAGATAATTGAGCTCAACTGCAAAGAATGAAGAAGAAGAAGCTGTTTACCATTTAAATCAGACAGTGTAGTGATATGCTTGCAAATGCACATAAACATAATTACACAATTTATCAGTTATTTTTCAATCCCTTTACAGAATGTACATTTGCTTTTAGCAAAAATATAGACTGTTGGTAGAAATCATGTGCAGTTGGATGTTATGATATTATGTCTCAATGAGCTTTTAAGAAAATACTAAATATAAAAAATGTTATTTTATAGATCTGTAGTATGAGAATGTGTCATAGAATATGGGGCTATGATTTTGTAAGTTTATAGGTGTTCATGCAAAATTATTTATCTTGTTCTATTCTAGCTGATGAAGAAATGGGAACCAGAAAAGATCAACTCTTCAGTGAATATCTGTGTTAATCCACATGAGTTTATATGCCGCTAGCTTACAAATAAACATCTTAAGAGGAAAATATTTGGAAGTTTATCATGTAATTTTTTTCCTCGAGAAAAACTCGTGTTAACCTAAAGTAATGAAAATAGTAGGGAAGACAGTGGAGTGATCTAAATATCTCAACAATGTTTTCCAAGAAGGTGGTAGGAGCGGTTCATAATGAGCCCCATGTATCACCCTACACAAAAGTCAATTCCAAATGGTACAGAATACTTACTGTATGGCATGAAACTATTGGAGAAAATGTGGAGTTAAAACACTCTAATACAATAGTTAGGGGTAAAATATTTCTGAATAGGGCTCTATTGCTCAGAAATAAAGGCCAATACCTGATAATGGACCTTGTGAAGTTAAAATGTTTTTGTTTGGCCAAGGAAACAGTTAATGCAATGAAGAGGCAGCCTGCAAAATGAGATAAAATCTTTGCGAGCTATACAGTTGACAACGTTTAATAGTTAGATTTTACAAAGAACTGAAACAAACCATATGAACAAGAAGTCAATCAAACCAACCAGCAAATGAATCAACAATCCTTAAAAGATGAAATGAAAACAGTGTTCAACCTCACCACTCATAAGAGAACTATAAATTAAAATGGGTTTGATATTTCATCTTTCCCAATTCAGAATATCATTCATAGAAAAACAATAAGAATTTTTGGCCTCTGCTCACCCTTGCAGTGAGAAACTTCTCTGGGCAAGGTTGAGAGCCAGATTAATGTAAGGGTACAGGCATGAATATTTTCAATGAAGTTTGCCAACATCTGTCTTTTATATCTTTTGTTTTTAATTGAAAATATTCTTATACAATATATTCTGATTTTAGTCCCCCTATCTCCTCCTAGATCTCTATACAGTCTTACTCATCTAATCTATGCCTTCTTTTGTTCTTTCTCTCTTTAGAAAAAAGTGGCAAGAAAACACCCAGATAAATGCTAACACAGAGAACAAAAGGAAGAAAAATTACAAGAGACATATGTGTATGCAGACATATACAATAACAAAATCCATAGAAATGCAAAATCAGACACCATAATGTATAATCAATAAAGTAAAAATGTTCAACCACAGCATTATGAGGCAAACTATTTCTAAAAATCACCTTTGAACTGGTTTTATGTTGGCCATTTTCTACTAGACGTGAAGTTTTTCTTTGAATGTAGTTTGTATCCTTAGTATTACTCTACTGTGAAAACTAATTTTTCTTTGTGAGTAGCTGACAAATGGAGATAGCTTCTGGGTTAGAGATAGAAGCTAGCATCCCCTCCACTCTCAGTACATTTTTCTAGGACCTCTGGAGCTCCTGTAAGAGCTGTCATGGTCACTGCAAATGCTTATGTGAACCAATCATGTTTTATCTGGAAGGCTGTTAGGGGTTGTTCTGATGCTGGCCCTCAAGATCTGGATAATCCAAGATATACCTACCCTGGTATAAACCTGCCTAAGATAGACATGATTGGCTGATTAAATATTCTGTACTTAGGGAGGGCAGAGTGGGGTAGGTGTGGCTAAGGTTCCTGGGCTTTTCAGGGCAGGAGAATCACAGGAATCAGATGGACGGGAAGAGAGGAGGAAGGAGGACTCCATGATAGATTAGCATGGAGAAGAAACCTCATGGGCAGGGAGGAAGGATTCAGAGAATGGCATGGATGAAAAAAACATCAAGATCAAAAATATAAGCAAGTATTTATAAGATTATGAATGGAAGGTAGCCCAGATAAGAATGATTAAGGTAGATGGCATTAGATGGGGGCAGGGATATGGATGGTGAGGTTATTGAGAGAGTATTCATAGAAATATCTGCCTGGCCCAAGATTATAAGAAATTATAAAATCTAACAAGTACCTGTGTCTTATTATTTGTGATAGCATTTTAAATAATACTGCCATAACAATTATAGGGCTAATAATAAACACTATATAGTCCAACACTCATTTTTCTTTACAACAACAGGAAGCACTGTTTCCTTTCTGTCTTCTGTCTCCACTGGGTCTTACAATCATTCTGGATGAAATGTCTTTAGGCAAAACCAGAATAGCAGGTTTTTCTCCAGTACCTGTGACATCCAGAGCCCTTGCATGTTGAACACGTTTACAGTACTAGGCTTGAAATCCTCCCTGTGAAACAGACCTCAAATCTAACCCAGAAATAACCTTTATGTCACTGTTGTCTATCGTCAAATTTTGCATGGCATATTGATATTATAACAGAGTGTTTGCTTCAGGGGTACCATTGATGTCTTTTCTACCATCACAGCCTCCACAGCCTTTTCCAGCACTACAGAAGTGAGTGAGCAAGGTGGAAGATTTCGAGTCAATTCCATCTTGATATACCTGTGTCCTACAACCAAAATGTGTTGCCTTTTCAGCAATGGAGTCTTACTATCTAGTTCTGATGAATAATAAATAATAATAACCTGTGCTGTTTTGTGGACATATGAACCCACCCTGACCAATGACTCACTGGGAGATATTCTGTATATTGATACTGACATTTAGCTTACAAAGTTGTCAGTTTCCATTTTTTTAACATTTTTGGTTTTAGTTCCTTCAACCTAGCCTTCCCCTTCCACAAGTACCATCCTTCTTTAAACATTAGCTCCTTATGAGCAAAGTATTTACTCAATGTTCATCCCTAAATGAGATGACTTATATCTTATCTCCTAAAAGGCTCAGGGAATATCACAAAAGATGGTCGAAAAGAGTGAAAAGCTCAGAGGATAGAGAGAAAGTCTATCTTTGCGACAGGGCAGGACTTTAGGTTTGGTTAAATATATGTAAGAGATAAATACAACTAGATCACTCAACTTCTGACCAACTACACTAATTGAACTCAGTGAGTGATTAATAAAGAAAGGGGCTGAGGATATGCTTGGGGTGCCTTTCAGGAATAAGAACTGGAGGCTTCTGGAGTGTTGGGAGAGATCTTTTGAAGTAGGGAGTTAGTGGGTAGATTGTGGGGATTCCTGTAGACATTGGGGGGGGGGTTGGTTACATATGATTAAGATTTATTGTTTACATGTGGAAAATTATCAAACTATTAAAAGCACATTCTGTTAACATCAACAAAAGCACAGTGAAGATATGTACAAATAGAATGCTTAAAGCCTTCTGATGGGAATGTTAACTGGCCCAGTCTCTATAGAAATCATAATGGAAAATTAAAAAAAAAAAAGACAAAAGGAAAAAAAAACTCAAATAGATCTACCATTTGACTCATGTTTGCCACTCTTGGGTATCTATTGAAGGAATTCTAAGTCTGCCTTACAAAGATGTTCACATGTAGTATTAATTGCACCATTACTTGCAATAGCAATGTTACAGAACCAGCTGAGATATTCACTAACATAGTAATAGATGATCAAAATGCCACATGTAAACACAGTGGAATTACTTTCAATCATAGAGAAGAGTGAAGTCTGATCATTTGTAGGAAAATATGATAGAACTTAAGAATATCATGTTTAGAAAACTAAGCTAAGAAATGACAAATGTTTTCTCACCTTTGTGATTCCTAGATTATTTTTTATGGTCAAACAAGATATCATTTGAATGTATATCTAGTAAAAAGGTAAATGAAATTGTCTCTAGGAGGATAAGTGGAAGAGATTTGAACACTGAAAGTCAAGAGCAGGAGAAACAGGACCATACACTCAATGTGCAATATATCTAAAATTTCAGAAAGTGAAATAAAATTGGAAAGAGTGAAAAATAATAAAACGATGCAGAGTAAGTGGAAGTTTTCGGGCTGAACTATGGGATTCTTTTTTTTTTTTTTTCAGCTAAAAGGTGACCATATATAAAGAATGTATCCTTTCCCTAGGAGAGCAAACATGTTTCTGTAAAGACTTGATTACCTGCAGACCAGCTTGGCTTTGTGGACCCTCCAGTCCCTCCAGTCCGTGAGTATGTGGTCATGCAGCAGGACTCAGAGTACTGGCCATGGTGCCTGAAGGGTGGGAGTCTGCATACCTTGGCCAACCTGATATTTACTAAGCTTCTGTCCAGGCCTTCCATTTTATCATTCTACATCTTATGGGATTAAAAAGTCATTTTTTTTTATTTTAAGAACTTGGATTTAATCAACAAGAAATATACTTTAGTTTTCTATATTATGTGCTGATTCAATTTTAATTTAGGAGTCAGGTTTTCTTCCAAACATTTACTTTAATCATTGGAGTGGAGAGACACCTGCAAAGAAATCATTCTGATGTTTCAAGTTGACTATAGGTCCACTCTCAGTCCTTTGGGAGACTCACTGTGCACACCCATGTGCTCTAGCACTGCACAGGTGAGATAACACAAGGCTGAAAACTGTTTTTGTAATTTGACTGATCTTAGCAATATAATTTTAGGTGTTCTCATTTTCCTGGATATTTAAATATTTCTCTGAATATTCTTTTAATGAAATGCAAATGATAGACTTCTTTTCTCATTAGTTATTTTTTTCCTACTAGCCCCTATGGTACAGAGGGTGTTATAAGCTGAAAATATTTTGATTAGAAGAAGCATTTTTTTCACAGAAAATTCCAAAAACATTGAAAGACACTAGAAATAATAGTTCATACTCAAAAGATGTATGCATAGTCTTCTCCGAGTAAGTAGCATATTTTCCAGATATAACAGAGAAAGCCTATTTTTTTAATATTTAAGTGATTAGCACACTTTTTCTACTTCTGTTGAGAATTAGGGAGAGAGAAGACCTTTGATGAAGTACTTCTGTGGAAGAAAAGTTCATAGTTTTAGCTTTCGGGACATTTTAATTGGCACTTCTATGATAACCTCCCAACTCTCAGAGCCTTGCTTAATGAGAGATTTTTTTCTGTTGACCTGTTACCTAGTCTTAGCTTATACCTAATTTATCTGCTTAGTTGAAAGCAGCCTTTTTTAATACCAAGGCAGAAGCTATCAGTCTAATACAAATACACTCTCTTGCTTATGGTGATCCAAATGTGTCCTGATCTTTTTAGTTTCACTTAAAACTAAAGCCGAAAGAAAGCAGATGGCTAATAACAGAATCCTTAATTGTTCTGCAGAGATACATAAAACAGCAGATCTTGCTTTGATGTCTGCAAACACTTAGTTCTGATCACAGCTTTAAATCTAATCTTAGGCTCTTTTACAAATTGTGATATGGAACTTTTCTTTGTAAAAAACTTTTTGGTAGCATGTTACAACTCTGTTAATTCTAAACTTTGGGAGTAATGTTGGATAAGATAAATTCAAGATATCTGCCTTATTTTTCCTTTATTTTGTTCTGGAGCTTAATTTTTTACACAATAAAGACTTCTTTTAATCTACAAAGAGATGTCTTTGTGTATATATATGTATATATATATGCATATTATACTATAAAAGCTTCCTTATCATCATGTATCCCTTATAATTTGCATATATAGTTGTCATTGAAATAAACTGTTCAGTTGAACCACTTGTGGACCTCCCCTATCAGTGGACTTGGAGAGGAACATGGAAGGAGATGATGGAGGGAGGGTGGGAGTTAAAATAATTCAATGGAAATAAGGTGGATTTTGAAATCACAGCATCTGGGGATATCTCATTCCAGTACAGAACTTGGATATGACAGGGTAATGGGAACTGATACTGGTTTGTTGTGTGCCATTAACATCTCGAGACTTAGTACCAGGGCTTTCAGTGGCAAAGAGAAGTATGTAAAAATCTATGTAACAAAAGCTGAAAGGATAGCTGTAATTAGATTGTGATTAATACTCCAAGAAGATTAGGTGTCTAGGTGCTATATACATGGTTTCTTCACATTCATTGGCAGTACAATGCCAAAGGTATGTAGTTTAAAAAATCTATTTACTTTAGTTTCATTTATCTAAATATTATGAATAAGTTCAGTGATCTGGCAATACATAGACATAATTTGATAATTTACATGGAGGGGAAGATGAGAATAATGTCTTATGCATATACTTAGGTATTATGTATATATATATATATACATACATACATAGATCTTATGTATATATTATGTATATACTTAGATACTCTCTCATCTACATCCATTTCTTTTACTTTCAGAAAGAAATTCTCCACTGATATTCCATGATGTTTTTTGATGTGACATTTCTTTACTTTTTTGTGTCTTTTATTTTTAGATATTTTTAACTTTTATCAAGGCATGCTTTGTTGATTTTGGAAATCATGTTCATGTTATCATTAATGCACAATAATTAACTTTGTATTAGGACTCAATTTCTCTGTAAATTTATTTTCTAATCAAAGTCTAATATTTCATAACTCATCAAGCTTCTAAATCATCAGAAGACTCAGGGTCCTGGATCATTGAAGCTAAATATGCAGGCAGGTAGATATTTTTCTGTAGTTTGTGACAAAATAAAATAATCAGAGTTGACCGATTGCCAAAGGAATTGTATGAAGTGGGACAAGAAGTATTAGAATTCTTAAGTCCAGGATCTGAAAACTGTTGCTATAGAGACTGAAACAGTACATATTTAAGGTTTCAACAGTCCTTGTTGTAACTACTGAACTCCGCTACTTTAGTGTGAAAGCAGCTGTGAACTGTAAGCTGCTAATTTTGTAAATAAAATTTTATTCTGCCAAGAATTTATTTTCCAATCTGGTCTGCACAAAATTTAACAGACCAGATTTAGATCAAGGAACCATTTTTTGTGGAATCAAGATGATGGAAAAGGAGGATTAGGGAGAGGAGAAAAAAAAGAAAGAAAGAAACCCAAGAGTTTGAGGTGAGTGTGATGTGACAGAGAGCAAGGGAACAAGATGCTTTAAGAGGGTGCAGTCTACAGCTTTAAAGATGACAAGTACTAAAACTTTAAGGCAATCTACCAATCTCCGACTGACATAGGACTTTATATCCCAGAATAAATTAATAAAATTTAGGTTTTAATGCACATTTAGAAATTGAATTATCATTACCTATCCATTTTACAAATTTTTTTCGTATTGCTTTCTGAGTATCATTTAAAATGTTTGCATTCTGAGTTATCTTGTTTTGTTTTGAGGGAGAAAATGTGATGTTATGTTGAATTGCCCCTGTAGGTCTCTAAGAGCTAGGGTTAAGGCGGTGATACCCTTCTTAAACCTTGAATGTGGTTGGAAGTCAGGTGCATGCGTCTTCTAGCCTTTCATATTTTCAAAAGTATTTTCACAGTATCTATTTAGAGAGGCATTAACTTAAGTGTTTTGTCAGTTACTGATAATTCTTAAAGTAATGTAGACTTCAAGATACTTTGCTGAATTTTAGGTTATTTATTACTCACTCAGATCTGCTGAGTCATCTGTCTTATCCAGGCTGCCTGAAGCACCACAGTCAGTCAATATCTTCATTCAGTTTGTGTATATGTAATATCCCCTAGGGCACTGATATTTGTAAACAATCTATTCTGTATTCTAAGAAGTTAGTGGAAGTTGTTTAAAATATAATAATTTATAACTCCTATAATGTAGTTATCAGCGTAACTACATTAACTGAATGTTACTTGTGGGTGTATGATTTTAGGGCTGACTACTTGATATCGGAAAACCAATAGTGTGCTCTTCCCTGGTGAACGCTATTTTTGGACCTCTCAGAATTTATTGGTTGCCCATATATCTTTTTCAGGGGTTCTGGTGCCATATTTCCCATTTCCATTTTAGCCTGTCTATTGCCATGCTTGTTTAAGTCCTTTTTAGGCAGCTATGCTGATGAGACTTCGTGCATTTAGTGTTTCTGACATTTCTTTCTGTTAGAGAAACAGAATCGCAAAGAAAACTTCCTGTTTCTTGGCTGCTATGGGCTTTCACCATTCTTACATTATGGTTCCTTAGCCTTAGGTGCAGTAGTTGCATAATAGGTGTGTGTTAGAGCTATGGACTAGACTGTATTTGATTCATTGTAGCTTTCTGCTGTGGTCTTCTTGTGTCTATGATTAGAACTGAGACCGATACCTATCTATTCATACCAAAATAGATTTTTAGTATGTAGGTAGGAAAAATGATGCTTTATTAAGGTTGAAGTTGTGGGTTTTCCTCCAAGATCCATGGCTTTTCGAGCACAGGGAATTTGGCTATGTTTCAGAGAAATGCATGATTTCCTTTTTTGAATCAGCCTTTAGTCCAATTAAAAATCTTTGGTTACCACTGATGTATGTGTGCACACATTGTACCCTTAGGGATTTTTGCTATGCTTCTCATTGATATTGGTCAAAGGTGTTATGTATAGGTATGATTATTGGTTGCTTCCCTCTTCTTGGAAGCTTGCATGGCATGCTCTAGTACCATGAAAGCTGTTCCTCAGAAAAAGCTCTTTTAGATGAGTTCTAGAGCTGACCGTCTGGATCCTGTGACTGAAGTACACGGTGTCTTCAGCAATATGGATTTACATTTCTGCATTTAAAAGACAGCTGCTGAGATGGAAGGGGTTAAGGCGGTGATACCCTTCTTAAACCTTGAATGTGGTTGGAAGTCAGGTGCATGCGTCTTCTAGCCTTTCATATTTTCAAAAGTATTTTGAAAATCATTGGACTGGGGAAGGGGCATAGGAGAAGAGGAGGAAGAGAGGGTGGGATTGGGAGGGGATGGGGGAAGGCTACAGCTGGGATACAAAGTGAATAAACTAATTAATAAAATAAAAAGTAAAAAAAAATAAAAAGACAGCTAAGAGCAATGCAATATCCTTTATTGCTTTGGTTGTAACTTGGACAATCCTCACAAACTTAAGGGGGAATCCTCATACCTGAGTTTAGATTTTGTTAGATATTCTATGGCTCTTGAAGCAAGAGTTGTCAGCTCACATGGGAAAGTATCATTTTACACTCTGTATTTATATGTATATACAGACATACTCATTATATGTAATTATAGGCAAATAAATAAAAATATGCCTTTTCTGAAATTTTCAGTTGTTACTGTTATTTTACCCCCTCATTCTTACTTCTGTATTTATCATCTTCTCCCTCTGTAACTAAATGTCCTTCACATTGTTTTTTCCATTTCACCTTTTAAATCACGTGAATTCCACTAAAGACTTGTTCACTTTCTAATGATTCTTTTTCACTCATGGTCACTTCTTCCTTTCCTGTTTTCTGACATTACTCCAGGTTGAATACTTGTATCAGGAAATTTGGACCTAAGAACTTCAGAGGAGAGAGAACACACAGCACACATATTTATGGATCTAGATTAATTATTCAGTATGGTCTTTTCTAATTCCATCAAATTACCTACAAATTTCATCTTAACAGATAAATATTATTCCATAGTGTGCAGTACAACAAAAAATTAACCCCAAATGGAGCAAACTCCTAATTATGGAACCAAAATCAATCATACTTTTAGAAGAAAATATATACAGTATCCTAAGGCATGTAGATGTAGGAAAGGGCATTCTCAATAGGACCCCATTTGTTTAGGAATTGAGAACAATTGACAAGCAGGACCTCATGAAGGTAAAAGACTTTTGCACAGACAGCATCTTCAACAACTAGTGCTGGACTAAGTGGATATCTACATGTAGAAAAAAGCAACTAGATCCATACTTATCACCCTGCACAAAACTAAAGTCCAAGTGGATCAAAGTCCTCAACATAAAACCAGACACATTAAATCTGTTAGAATAAAAAGTGAGGAAAACCCTAGAATTCATTGGTACAGGAGACAACTTCCTGAACAGAACACCAACAGCACAGGCTCTAAGAGCAACAATCAATAAATGGGCCCTCATGAAACTGAAAAGCTTCTGTAAAGCAAAGAACACTGTCATTAAAACAAAATGACAGCCTACAGATTGGGAAAGAATCTTCACCAACGCTTTATCTGACAAAGGGCTAATATCCAGTATATACAAAGAACTAAAGAAGCTGAAAAGCAGCAAACTAAGTAATCCAATTAAAAAATGGGGAACAGAGCTAAACAGAGAATTCTCGATAGAGGAATATCAAATGGCAGAGAAACACTGAAAGAAATGCTCAACCTCATTAGCCATCAGGGACATGCAAATCAAAACGACCCTGAGATTTCACCTTATGCACATCAGAATGGCCAAGATCAAAAACTCAAGTGCCAACACATGCTGGAGAGGTTGTGGAGAAAGGGGAACCATCCTCCACTGCTGGTGGGAATGTAAACTTGTACAACCATTCTGGAAATCAATCTGGCGCTTTCTCAGACAACTAGGAATAATGCTTCCTCAAGATCCAGCTATACCACTCCTAGTCATTTATCCAAAAGATTCTCAAGTACACAATAAGGACATTTGCTTAACCATGTTTGTAGCATCCTTATTTGTAATAGCCAAAAGCTGGAAACAACCCAGATGCCCTTCAACTGAAGAATAGATATAGAAATTGTTGTACATCTATACAATAGAATATTACTCAACAATGAAAAACAAGGAAATCATCCTTGTTTAAACTTTGCAGGTAAAAGGTGAGAACTGGATAGGATCATCCTGAGTGAGCTGTCCCAGACACAGAAAGACACACAAAATATATCCTCACTCATATAGACATATATTATAGGATAAACCTACTAAAATCTGTACATCTAAAGAAACTAATCAAGAGGGAGGACTCTGACTAAAAATGCTCAATCCCCATCCTGAAAAGCAAAGAGGATGGACATCAGAAGAAGAAGAAAACTGGAAACAAGTTAGGAACCTGCCACAGAGGGCCTCTGAAAGGCTCTATCCTGCAGACTATCAAAGGAGATGCTGAGACCTATGGCCAAATGTTGAGCAGAGTGCATAGAATCTTATGTAAAAAGTTGGAAATAGTAAGATCTGGAGAGAACAGGAATTCTACAAGGAGAGCAACAGAACCAGAAAATTTGAACACAGGGGTCTTTCCATACTCATACTCCAACCAAGTACCATGCATGGAGATAACCTAGAACCTCTGCACAGATGTAGCCCATGGGAGTTCAATGTCCAAGTGGGTTCCATAGTAATGGGAACAGAGACTACCTCTGACATAAACTGATTGGCCTGCTCTTTCATGACCTCCCGCTGAGGGGGGAGCAGCCTTACCAGGCCACAGAAGATGAAAATGCAGCCACTCCTGATGAGATCTGATAGACTAAGATCAGAAGGAAGGAGAGAAAGACCTCCCCTATCAGTGGACTTGGGGAGGGACATTTTTAAAGAAGGGGGAGGGAAGGTGGGATTAGGAGGGGAGGAGGGAGAGGTTTATGGGGGGATACAAAGTGAATAAAGTGCAGTTAATAAAAGTTAAAGAAATACAAACATCACAATTATTAACTTTGTATCCCAGCTGTATCTTGCTCCCTTATTCCCTCCCAATTCCACCCTCCCTCCCTCAGCTCCTGCCTGCCCCTTTCCAAGTCCACTGCTTAGGGAGGACCTCCTCCCTTTTCATCTGACCCTGTTTTATCAGGTTTTTTCAGGATTGGCTGCAAAGTCCTCCTCTGTGGCCTAGCAGGACTGCTCCTCCCTTGGGGAGTGGGGAGGTCCAAGAGCCTGCCATTGAGTTCATCTCAGAAATAGTCCCTGTTTCCCTTACTATGGGAAACCAATTGGTTACTGAGCCACCAGCGGCTTCATCCTAGCAAAGGTTCTAGGTTATATCCAGACATGGTCCTTGGTGGAGTATCAGTCTCAGAAAATAACCCTGTGCCCAGATATATTTGGTCCTTGTAGAGCTCCTATCCTTTCCATGTCATACTAACTTTCCTTCTACGGAACCAAACATCACAATTAAAAGTGATCCATGGAGGGGGAGCCAAGATGGCGGCGCGGGGAAAGCACTGTGTCTGAAAAGCAAGACAGCACTCTCTGTGCACCAACCAGGAGACTGAACTCTGGGCCCTGAAACCACAGCAGTCGTGTTTCCCAGGTGAGGGGAGGCTCCCACGGCGTGGGAATCGGTCGGGTCCACTCTCGGGTGCCCAGCCAGAACCCAGAAGAGATCCCGGGTGGCGCGGGCTTTGGGTCTCCGGGCTGGAGCCGCCAGCCTGCGTGTCCCCATCAGTTCCCCAGGCTGATCTGTGGGCACACAGGTGCCTGAGGCTGGGAGTCCCAGTTGCGGGGTACCCCACGGGGAAGCAAGGTTGGGGGTCTGATCGCGGGTCACCAGTCTTTCCCCGCAAGGTCTCTGGGACAGAGGTTACCCTCTGCCATCACAGCTGAGCTCTTGAGTCGCGCGGAGAGCTGTGTGCTCAGCTCAGCGGTACAGACAAGCTGCGTGCCCCAGGACAACAGGGACTGGGAACCCCTGTCCGAAGAGGATCCCACAGAGAAGAAAGAAACCATGCTGCTGGGGTCACCTAGGGAAAGTCTAGCAGATTGCAGACCGCAAACAGGCGAGTACGCCCAGCCATCACAGATCTGGGCCCAAACAGGGAGCACAGAGTGATTGGAAACTCAGCTCCCACAGACTAGCAGGTAGGCGCACGCTCCGCCAGCCCAGAGGCCTGCTTTGTACGAACTACTCCTGTTGGTACAGACAGAACTGTGTGCCCCAAGACACCAGAGCAGTACTCACCTGCCACAGATTACCTCTTGGGTTCTGGGGCACAGAGCCCCAACCTCAGACCTACAAAAGACCGGGAACCCTGAGATTAACCCCCAGATACTGCTCCAAGGGGCAACCAGTTATCCCTAAAAAAACCGACCAAACCACAGGACACACAGGTTACAGCAGCTGATCACTAAATTTACAGCAAGAAATGCAGAAGGAGGGCAGCTGTCTCCAGGACTTCCCAAGGTGAGAGGAGAGCCCTCTTGACTAATCAGAAACACAGTTACCACCCAGGTCTCTATGCCTGAGGTGAGCTGTAGCAACTCCTGAAAAACACCGGACATCCAGGAACTATACCCAAAAAAGCTGGGAAGGCTTCCTTCAGGAAAAACCATCTTCCTGCCAAAGGGATTCTCTCCACTACAAGAGTCCAGGAACAACCAGAAACTAAATTCAAACAACTAAGATAGCCCAGTGTGTAGAGGACAGCGTAAAAGTTCAACCAACAAAAGCCAGAGCATTATGGCATCTCCAGAACCCAGCTATCCAGGGGTAAATATCCCTAGACACCCCAGCATAAATGAAATTCAAGGAGATGACCTAAAATCTATGCTCACGAAGATGATAACAGAGGAAACAAATAAAATACAGAGACAAAAACAAAAACAAACAAACAAACAAAAAAAAACAAAAACAAAACCAGAAACTATGAAAGCCAGAAGGGCCTGGACAGATATCATGCAGACCCTAAGAGAACACAGATGTCAGCCCAGGCTACTATACCCTGCAAAACTCTCAGTCCTCATAGACGGAGAAAACAAGATATTCAATGACAAAAGCAAATTTCAACAATACTTACATACAAATCCAGCATTACAGAAGACACTGGAAGGGAAAATACAACCCAAGAAAA
>REGO01000688.1:406711-510908 GCA_010120015.1 Rhombomys opimus | reverse complement strand
CAGAAAGAAGGAGAGGAGGATTTCCCCTATCAGTGGACTTGGGGAGAGGCATTCATGCAGAAAGGAGGGGAGGGTGGGACTGGGAGGGGAGGTGGGAGGGGCTTATGGGGGGGATACCAAAGGAATAAAGTGTAATTAATAAAAGTTAAATAAAAAATTTGAAAAATAAAAGTGATCCATGGAGCTACTAAATAAATAAATAAATCGTAGCAAATGGGAGGGAAGTCTCTGCCAATTATATATCTGATAAGGATTAATATCCTGAATCCATAAAGAAATAAAACAACAAAAATCAACAAATTTATTTAAAAATTTAATATTAGCAGAGAGTTCTAAAAATAATAAATATTGTTAAGAATTATTTCGCCTAATTGTTCACAATAGTGAAGGAAATACAAATGAAAACAACTCTGAGATCTTATCTGAATTAGAATGGTATATACCCACAAAACAACAGACAACAATTACTGTAGAGGATGAGGTAGGGGAAGGTTATTTAACTGTCGGTGGCCCAGCCACTCAGAAAGTCAGTATAAAGAAGCCCCCGAAAACCTAAAAATATAGCTACTTTATAGCCTAGTTACAATATTCCTTGGCATATTCCCAAAACACTCCATATCTTACCCCCTGGATACTTGGTCCTATGTGTTCATTCTTTCTCAGTTTAGGAACAGATACAACCTAAATGTTGATCAGATGACTAGATATCAAATTGTTTATGTAGAATGCTTCTCATAGTTTCTGATACTTCCCAAACCAATCTTTTGCTTTTCTAAGGATATATACATGCATGTTTGCTATGTTTTTTCTTACTTTTATTTTAATTTTTATTAATTATACTTTATTCACTTGTATCCCCCCTGTAGCTCCCACCTTCCTCCCCTCCCAACCCCACCATCCTTCCCCCTTCTTGACCCTTGCCCCTCCCCAAGTCCACTGATAGAGTAGGTCTTCCTCTCCTTCCTTCTGATCCTAGTCAATCAGGTCTCATCAGGAGTGGCTGCATTGTCTTCCTCTGTGGCCTGGTACAGTTGCTCCCTCCTCAGGGGGAGGTGATCAAAGAGCAGGCCAATCAGATCATGTCAGAGACAGTCCCTGTTCCCATTACTATGGAACCCACTTGGACACTGAACTGCCATGGGCTACATCTGTGCAGGGGTTCTAGGTTATCTCCATGCATGGTCCTTGGTTGGAGTATCAGTCTCAGAAAAGACACCTGTGCCAAGATTTTTTGGTTCTGTTGCTCTCCTTGTGGAGCTCCTGTCCTCTCAGGGTCTTAATATTTCCCACTTCTTTCATAATATTCCCTGCACTGTGCCCAAAGGTTGCCCATAAGTCTCAGCATCTGCTTGATATGCTGCAGGGCAGAGCCTTTCAGAGGTCCTCTGTTGCAGGATCCTGTCCTGTTCCCTGTATTCTCTTTTTTTCTGATGTCCATCCTCTTTGACTTTCTGATGGGGATTAAGCATTTTAGCCAGAGTCCTCCTTCTTGATTAGTTTCCTTAGATGTACAAATTTTAGTAGGTTTATCCTATATTACGTGTTTAATATGCACTTTGAGTGAGTATACACCATGTGTGTCTTTCTGCTTCTGGGATACCTCACTCAGGGTGATCTTTTCCAGTTCCCACCATTTACCTGCAAATTTCCATTTGCTATGGTTTTAAGTATTATTTAATTTTGATTTGATGGATACTCATTAGCTAGTAAAGAAGAAGTTGCTTTCGTTAGCTCACTCTGTACATTTATAGAAGTTTATTCTTTGTTCTTTAAACATGTAACTGTAAACACTTTCATATTGTGTTGTTATTACTAATATTGTGATATGTACATGCATAGAATGTGTGTGTGTGTGTGTGTGTGTGTGTGTGTGTATACATAAATATAGCCATGTATTGTCACAGTGCAGATATAGAGGGCAGAGGACAGCTTTAGGGACTCTGTGCACCCTTTGGATTCACTTTTGCATATTGCATTTACTTTTACCATCTGCCAACCTTGCAATTGTTGGGTTTTGTTGTTGTTGTTGCTGATGTTTCGTTGGGGTTTGTATTTTTTATTATTTGACTTATGAGATTTTATTTATTTATTACAATTTATTCACTTTGTATCCCAGCTGTAGCACCCTCCCGATCCTGCCTTCCCTCCCTCTTCTCCTCCCCTGCCCCTCCTGCTGTCCACTGATAGGGGAGGTCGTCCTCCCCTTTCTTCTGTCCCTAGACTATCAGGTCTCATCAGAACTGGCTGTATTGTCCTCTGTGGCCTGCAATTGTGGTTTTTAATACTTTGATCAGTGTTTTTTATATTTTATCTCAATAAGATATTTTATAATATCTTATGTTTTTGCTTAATTTTCTGTGTATTTTTGATAAGACTTTGTTGTAATAATTTACTTTGTATAACTGCATTTGTGTTTACTGCATTTGAAGAGACCCCATTCTTTGAAATGTTCCATAAGCAAATTCCAATTCCATGTGTCTATTTCTGTTCTTTGCATTCACAGCTTCTTTTTTGATTTTTCTCTTTCATCTTTGTTCATGACAGTTTATAACATTTCCTTTTATATTATGTTTCACGTCATGTTAAAATTACATTTATTGATTTGTTTAAAAGTAACTTCTGTTCTTTTACATTTTATGTAAATATATATGTACTATGTGTCATACTACAGTTTTATATATGCATATATATATATATATATATATATATTATATTCTCATCCCTGTCTTCTACAACCTTGATCATTTTCCTTGCACCAATCCCTCACTTCTTTCTGTAAATCTTTGCTTCTATTTTTATACTTATAGCTAAGTGTCCCATAGAGTTTAATCAGGGATTTCCTTGTGATTCTGAGTTTGGTACAACCATCAAAGCCTATTGGGCTCACCTGTGCATATACAACTAAATAGTGTGCTTCATCATCACCTGGGATCTGTTGATTGAAAATAGACCTGAAGTATGTGATAGAACTCCCTAAGTCCTTTCCTTTCCAGAGCTAACTGTTAAAAGGACCCAACTTTATGGGTCCAATCTTTATGGGCCTTTTAGCAGTATGTACAGCTGCTATGAATTCATGTTTTCCTTGTCTGTCTTGTTGGGAGATAGTGTTTTGTAGCCCATCTCCCCATCTTGTTGCTCTTGTGTTATTTCCATGCCTTTAGGGCTTTTCCCTATGTCTAAGGGGAGATATGTAAATGTCTTTTCAACCATTTTTATTTTTTTTAGTTATCATTTATTGTCAGTATTTTGTGAAGCAAAAGGTCTTTGAATTCATCTCCACACACTGCAAGGACAACTTCTTTGTTTAAGTCTGAGAAGAGTCCCTTTTCCCTATGGCTAAGGAAAAAACAAAAAAACAAAAAACAGCCAAACATATTGCAAGTGTGGTTTGATGCTATGCCAATTTAGCTGAGTAGTCACCATGGTTTCTTAGAGTATAAAAGTTTATTTTCTATTTTTGATAGAAATATAAGTAATTCAACTTTTTAGAGTTATGCTTTTAAATCCTTGATTTCAGAAACAATATTTTATGGCTTTCCCATTCAGTTTCCTCTTTAGTCACCTTGAATTAAGTAGACCAGATGGCTTTGGCTGTGTAGTGAAAGGCATATGCGGTTATCCTCATGGTCCTTTTGATCATTAAAATAATTTTCTTTATGTTTTAACATACATATCACATTTTCTCTGAAAGTTTTCTTCCAGCTGGGGTTCAGGCAGTGATAATGAGATGGGGATCCCACACGGTACTTATTAGTTGTATTATTTGGCTGCTGTCTGGTGGAGCTTATCAAGGCTCTTCCTGGCAGTGGGAGGATTACCCAGGAATGTAGTAGCCATCCATTTTGTTTATGTCAAAAATGTTGTTTTCATCTGTCAAGGAAGGCCTAAGCCATTACAGTACGATGGTCCTGTCTGTCATCAAGGGAAAGAAAAGAAGCCTGAGGTCAGGTGACTTTCTTATGAAATAGTTACTAAGATATTATATATGTCATTCAATTCTCATATCATTGTTAAGACTGTGAGGGCACAACTACCATCCTATTAGCTAAACCACAAGTCACCTAGTGCAGATTTCCTCAGATAACTATATTCTCAGTTAAGATGCTGTATTTGAATGATAGATTTGGGTGACTCCAACATGCATGATCCTGCTCAGTTTTTGCTCTAAATGTTGATGCTATTACAGATCATTCTAGGCAATATGAATCCATGCTGTCTGAAGCAATAAGTGTTTGCTAATCTCTCCCTGTGTTTTTTCCACTACTGTGGGCTTAGTATTTTAGTGCCTGAGAATTCAGTGTCTTTCTTTGCAGCTTCTTGTACCATACCCTGCCTTATTGTGGTCACTGAATGTGAATAAAAAGAAAAAGCTGATAGAAGAAAATTGTTTTGGGACCATTTAAAGAATCACTGAGAAATTCGTAGTGAGAACAGTGGAAGGCAGGGAATGGGAGCAAAGGGACATCATCGTCTGTGTTCTGAATGACAGAAAAATGCTGTTGTTCAAAATGGCTTGAGAAACTGAGGGTCAGAGAGGAAAAATAGACTACTTTCTACTGCAGATGAAGCACTGGAAGGAAATAAAGAACAGAATTGAGGCTTTATGGCAATAATCCAATCTTGAAGTTCATTTCTCACATGACTCCTCTAAGTAGTGAAGTAACGTGATCAGTGAGTCTGAAGTCACCGGGCCCATGTTTACAGGACACACTCAGAATCATTACAGAGGCATGTATTGTCTTTATTTCACGGTTTTGGTTATGATTAGATGCCATTCTATTTCCCCAGGGGATTGTTTTTGTAGAAGAAATGATATTTACCTCTTCAGTGTACATGACACAACTTACATATTTGGAAGTAAAAATGTAACAGAACCTCAGAAATGTCTCTGTTTTGTACTTGGAGAAATAGTCATGGGCTATGCTATGCCATTATATTACATCACTAGTTGGTGTGGAAAATATGAAAATGCTTAAAGTGCAACATCATAAAGGAGCTATGTTTTTTCCTCCCTAAACAAGCTAGTATTGTGTGGTGATGTAAGAGATCCATGCAGAATCAAATGCAGGTAATTAAAATAGTATCTTACTTATAAAATAATATTTTAACATTCTTGTTTGGGGTTGTTTTCACAAAGGAAGCATGAAAATATTCTCTATAGCTCTGTTATCTTTAATTTAGGGAGAAATTGCAATAGATTAATTTTAGTGAATTGCTTACACACTTTTATTCTGTGTATATTAGATACAATACACAAGATTATAGCAATTCAACTCATAGTAATATGTGACATGATGACAACAACATGAGCAGACTGACATGACTTCATTGAAAGCAGAAAGAAAGAAAAGTAATAGCTAGCCTTAGAAATGAACCATGTGAGTTACATCCATTAACTAGGAAGAATAAACAAAATTAAAGAGTTCTGTTTTCAACTTTGCAGATTATTTAAGTTTGAAGACTACATTTTGAAGGTATATATTTTAAGTGAACAATACCTTTAATAACCTTTACTTATTTTATTTAACATTTTATTAGTTTTTTAATAGTTTGTTTAACATGTTCTGCATGTATTTTACCTCCCAACTAACTCCTGAACCATACTCCTTCTCTTGCAACCCAGCTTATTAATCTCTTATTTTTCTAAATCTATTGAGATCAATTTGTGTTACCCAAATATGCTTGGATATGTGTCTTTTCACTGAGTTTGATTGGCTTAACAAAGAATACACTCAGAGAAAGCCAGTTTTCATTATTTGTTCCCATCGTCCCTTTCCCTGTGAGGACTGCACAGGTCTTGTGTATGCTGCCATAACCACTGTAGGTTCACTTGTGTAGTACCTTTGTTATACCTTGAAGGTGTGTATTGTAGTCATTCACCACCCGTGGCTTTGGCACTATTTTTTCCCTTCTCTAGCAATGATCTTTGCGCATTGGGCAGACAGGTTGAAGCAGTATTCAACAGGGTTCCAGTGGGTTGAAAAGTTTGTAGTATTTTGTTTTCTGTGCCTTGATTACACGTGAGTCTTTTTATTAAACACCATCTATTGTAAACAGAAGCTTATCTAATGAATGTTGAGAGATGTGTTAATCTATGGGTGTAATGATAAGCCACTAGGATTCACTTTAATATTATGTCTATTTGCCATGTAATACTGTTAGTTTTTTTTCCCCCTTAGGGCCCATGACCCATCTAGTCAAAAGATCTTAGTCTGATAATGGTGCCAGGTATTGATTTCTTCTAATGGAGATGGATTTTAGTCCAATCAGCAAAATGTTGGTTATTGTCCTCATTTCATGCTCCCACTGTACCAGTTTGAGCAGAATTGTTATTAGAGCTCACAGGGTACATTCATTGTTAGTAAAATTCATGGTAACTTTCCCCCAGGTGACATATGTACCACTTTCCCAGCCTGTGGAAGACAGACAGCAGAAAGGAATCTTCAAGTTCATTACCATTTGATTCCTCTATATTCTGTGACTCGGATTTGTGGTCCCTTCGACAACAGAGTCTTAGCATTAAGATCCAGCGGAGGGTAACAAAGAGCATAGGAAATACCCTATAATGTTTTGGGACTTCACTGGCCAACAGCTAAAGCAGACCAGATGTTCTAAGCACTGCTATTTGCCTAGTAGAGATGTTGTTTCAGTGTCATAGGGAAACTCCATTTTAGCATTTACCTTTAAGTTGTTAGCAGAAATAAAGCCACATGCCTTCAGAGGTTTTTCTCAGTTGCAAAGATTGTGATTTATATTTAATTATGAATAATGTAGACTTTGATATATTTCTTAGCCATTTCTATTTATTCTTTTTTGAATTCTCTGCTCATATCCCATTTTAACGCATCAGTTGGTTTTGATGTTTTGGTGTTATATATGTGTTGGATAGTAATCCTCTATCAGATGGATAGCTGAGTGAGATTCTCTCCTATTCAGCAGGATTCCTCTTCTCTGGACTGATTGTTTTTCTTTCCAGATTTTTATGAGATCATGCTTATTAATTGTTGGCCTCAATTCCTAAGTACATGGCGCCTGTAAGAATATCTTTTCCTACACTAATATGCTGTAGGTACTGCCTGTGTTTTCTAAAAGTTTGATTATTTCTTAATTCTTGCCTAACTTTTGATTAAAATTAAATAGATTTAATAGGCTGTAGTACTTATAACTTTAAATAATTAAATTTCCATATGGTATTTAAATTGAATCTATAAATTTAATGATTTCAGTTTGTTTTTGAAATGCTTAAAAATTCCAAACCAGCCTAACCTATATCCCATATATGACATTCTATGCTAATAATTAAGTAAACGTTCAAATAGGATAAATTAAACCTATAACGTTGAAGGATATGTATTCTAAAGTTATTTACAGATGACATTATATATTGCATGTGATTTATAAACTTACTTTCCCAGATGAACTAATCAACAATATTTAGTTTGTTAATAGCAGGCATAAAATGCATGTAAGTTATTCTAAAAACAATAGTGAAAATAGTCATATATTTAATATGGTTCTCAATTTATGGTAAGACTTTATCCTTCAAGATCAGCATGCACTATTTCAAAGGTAGCTAGAGTTTTGTCTTGTTATTGGATGGAGGGTAGAGATAAAGGCCTGGGTAATTATGATTGCCCACATCAAGACTGAGGATGTAGTGACTAGACGCTTTCAGGGTGAATACAAGTCTTTTTTTTTTTTTCCTTGATAACTTCTGTGTACCAAGGTGACATTTAAGCATCCATTATCTGAGTGAGGGTTTACAGAGTTTTCTGAAACTATTTTAGAACACAAGATTTCAAGTACTGTGGCCCTTCAGGTGTTTGTTTCTTTGTTTTGACATCTCTTGTCCTCAAGTGAAGCTTCCAGTACTGGAACAGGGTTATATCTAATTGAATTATTGGCTGAAGAGGTTCAATAGGAATGGTCAAACAACTTAGGCTCTTGCCAGGACAATAGTTTGTTCTCCACAAACTGACAGCAAGGTCCCATTGCTGAACAACAAACAAACAAACAAACAAACAACCCTCTACATCTCATTGACAGTGAAAACGTCAAGCTGGTGCCTACATAGAGTCTTGAGCCCCACATTTTAGTGTCCTTGTTGCTGAAAGATATTCTGCACAATGCCAAAAGAGATACATAAATACCAAACCAGCCACAAACTCTTTTATCTATAATGATGTCTTTTTTGCAAGACATGCCAGGGTAATGATGGCTCAACACTTGTGGGAATAACCAACCAACATCTGACTTGTCTTAAGGCTTATTCCATGAGATGAAATGCACAACCAATACTGCATAAGTGACCAAGAAACAGGAAACCTAGATAGCCCAGGGACTTAGTGGCAAACCTAAATACTACTCTTTTAAAAATAAATAACAATAAAATAACTTCTAATGATATAGCTACTCATAGTTCTATGCCTTGCACAGCCATCATCAGAGAAGCTTCCTCTTACAGCAGTAGGACCAAATACCAATAATCAACATTATGTAATGATGGAGAGAGTAACAAAATTCAGCTGTAAACTTGAGGTTTCCATCAAATCCCGTCCCATAGAGCTCAGGGAACCCTATAAAAGAGAAGGTAGCCAAGTATTTAAAAGACAAAGGTGATGGAGGGCACCTAGAAAACAAGGCCCTCTAAATCAAAATAACCCAATCCTATATATGAACTCACATCATGCACAGAACCTGCACAGGTATGGTCCAGATGTGTGTGTGTGTGTGTGTGTGTGTGTACATGTATATACTGTAGCTTTCCATTTTATGGGATTCTTAATTGTGCAAACAAGTGTGTCTCTAGCTTTTGTGTCTTCGTGGGCTTTTTCCCTTTTGTTTGTTTTGTTTTGTCCAATTTTGATGTGTTAGTTTTCCTCATATTATACTACATTATATATATTATATTATATTATATTATATTATATTATATTATATTATATTATATTATATTATATTATGTTTATAGTGTTATCCCTTTGAAGCCTGCTTATTTTCTAATAAGAGACTGGAAAGGAAATAGATCTGTATGGTAGGAGTAGGGTGAGGTATAGTGGGGGAAACTAGGAGAAGTAGAAGGATAGGAAGCCTTAATCAGTATATATTATGTGGAAAGGGGTATATTTTTCAATAATAGGAAAGAATAATGCAAAATTTTATATGTGATTGATCTTTTTTGTTTTATTGGAATGCTGTGGCATTGTATTTTGATGTAGTACTTTCTAATGACATCCTATTTTAATTTCACATTTTTATTCTGTAAATTATTGTGGTTTCATGACCTTGAACAATGATTTAATTTTTCACACACTAATTTTCTTCTTCTCCACAAATAAGGATGGCAACAGAGTAGGTTGAGAAGACCATTGTGATCATTAAGTGATTCAATACACTCAGTGTTCAGCCCAGAGGCTGATAAATGTTGAATATTAGCTAAAATTGATATGGTTACAAAATTTCTCCTATGAATCTTAATATTGAAGCATGAAATTTGAGCTTGCTTTCTTAATGAAGGTTCTAGACTTTTAATGATGTGTACACACACTCAGTTAGGAATTCCTCATCTCAGTTGCATAGGTTGAGTGGCTGCTGGGTAATATGTAACCCTCTCTGATAGATTGCTCTGGTTTGACTAAAAAGAACCATACTACATTATCTTTAGAACCGGTCACTCACTGGGTCTCTGTATTTTGTCTGCATAACAGTAACGGGTCTCACTACTGTTGCACATATGGTATACATAGTGGAATAAAATGACCACGTGCAATTATTTGGTTTGAGTTTTAGAAAGAATTTTACCAAAAATAATATTACGTCATTAATTAGGTAAGACATGTTTTTGATGTTTGCTACTTTGTAACACTGAAACGTCAAAGGTATCGAATTATTAAAACAAGAGCTATTTATACTACAACTAAATATGTATTCTTAAAATTATAAACAAATAGTAAATGCTATAGAGCCATAGAGCTTTTGTTATTTCTCTTTTTTCATTTGCGGTAAACAAAGTATTTGGTTAATTTGTATTCCAAGAGAGTTAATTTCATTTGATAGAACCTTTTATTATTCGTTAGAAACTTTATAATTTTCAGTGAGATTACACAACTGATTCATAGGCACACATGGGGTGCAATAAATGTGAATCTTGTTCATACTTGTAGAATGGTGGTTTTCTGTGCTGGACAGGACCTTTCGCACAAAACCCACATCCTTGACTTTCAAAGGAATAAAGTCAATGAGCTCTTCAAAGTAGCTCTAAACAAAATCTACGCTAAAAAGTATATTTTAATTTAAGAACTCTCTCAGAGTATACCAATATTAATCCTATAGAGATCCTTATGGGGTTGGATACTGAAAATGGTGATTTTTAATGCTTTAACTATTTATTTTTTACATTGAGATAGGCTTTGTCTGTATAATTTATTCTGAACAAAAACTTCTGTCCTTCCTGCCTCAGCCTCCTGAGAACTAAGTTTATAAGCCTGTATTAATAAGCATAGATGTTCTAGATAATTTTAAAAAACTTTCCATTAGTAAACTTTCTTAAAACAAGCAGATAAATAAACAAACAAACAAATACACTCAATTTTAAACCACAGCAGTTCAGAGTGTTCATCTTTATATTTAAATAATTCAATGCTCCCTTCTGGCATTTGGGTTTCATTGAAGCACAGAAGTGACAGGATTGTCTGCATTTATGATGTGTGCTTCCCTGTCTCTAGGTTATATTAGATTCTGCTTTGAATTTCCACATTTTTGTTTGTTTGAAAGCTATTCTGTTAACTCCCATTTAACATATTGAACTTAATAATAGAGGTAGGAATCGATATTTGAGAAAGGAGAATAGAATTGAGCTCATAGCTAAAATTTAATTTTCTTCCAATTGTTTTCCAAACAAAGCAGCAAAACTTCTATGTTGTTCTAGAATTGGGAAAAATACTTGGTTAGGCATGTGCTTGGTCATGCCAAGACGTGCTTTCACTTTTAGAATTACAATTTTATGTGATTGCTTATAATTTTATTATAAAAGCAAACATAAGTTAAGATAACAACACAGAGACCTTTTCTAATTATTTTGTAGTCGTTTTGCTTTCCATGAGTCTTTTATTTTTATCACCATTGCATCCTTCTAATTTATAAATTTGTTTAAGCCATGAAGGACATTTTTACTATAAGTCCAGTTGATTTTTTGCAAATGCTGCTTCACTGATTTTCATACTGAAATGAGTTCAGCTAATAATCCGTTCCCTAAAACTAGTTATGCCTGGGGAAAGGAGTTGCTTATAGGCTTATATTTGTTTGTTGAAGGAGATTAATTATTACAAATGATTGAAGCCCATGCTACTAAATTATTTTTTGAAATACAATAATTTCTTCCACAAAAATGTAATTTCTGAGTCAGGTGTGGTGATTCACACCTGTAATTATAATATTTTCATCACTTTGGGCCCTTAGCCAGGAAATTGCCATGAGTTCAATGCTAGCCTAGAATATGTAGGGAATTCCAGGCAATACTAAAAAGGACAAAAAGTCACTGTCTCAAAATTAGCAAAACAACATAATTTTTGTAACTGATAAGGAACATCTGTCTGTCTGTAATCCCAGAAGAAAAATATGATCCTTGTGCTTTGGTTAATAATGTATGAGCAGCAACCATTTTGAGTATAGGCGTGCTAGACAGTCTCAGCTAGACAGTCTCACCTCAGGTCTCAGCTAGACAGTCTCAGCTCAGGTCTCAGCTAGACAGTCTCAGCTCAGGTCTCAGCTAGACAGTCTCAGCTCAGGTCACCTGTATTTATTTTCCTAAGCATCTATTTATCGCGTACACCATGTATATATTTGATTATGTAGCAGGCTCCACCCTCTATTTTCCTGCCTCATCTCAAACACATAGTCTTTGATAGTATTTTCAGGGGAGTTTAGGAATGATGAAATAAACAAGACTAATTTTGTAGTTCTGTATTCATTCTCTGTAATTTAGTCTAGAAAGTTATTTTGTAGACTTTTGGATCTCATTATATATGTTTCAGTTACAGTTTAAAAATATAAGGTATTGGATGTTAAAATAATGATAGGATACACTTGCATTAAACAATTTCCTTATACTGGTGAAAACAGACAAAGACACATCTATACAGGCAGACACAAATACATCCAAACATTTCACCCTCTTAGTTCTGACATATATTGAAATGCCACTTTTAAAGATATAACTAAACTTGCATATACACCACAGGCAAACCAAGGAGACCAACACCAGAAGGCCTGCTAACACTCCCATGCCCGCCCATTCCTTCAGATGATTCATGGCTGCAGCAATCCATGATGATAATCCTGTGGCTAGTCCTGAGTCCACTCTGGTAGAATTTACCGTAACAATGGCCACTCTCAGCTGCTCCATCATAGTATCGAATTCTTCAGTCCAATTACCTAAAATATAGTTAGACAATTGTTTAGACAGATTTGCAGCACGGGAAAAATTCTCATATTGTGTGCTAGTGACACAAATTCCAGAATACTTCCATTGACAGCCACGTTGAGCGATTTGCCATAGGGTATCAATTTGCTCCATGTAAATTGACTAACTCCATGTTTTCCTCCACTTTTGAAAGTCATTTAAGGTTCTTAAATTATCTTTTCTTTTTTTTTTTCCTTTTTTTAAAATTTTTCATCAATTACACTTTATTCATTCTGCATCCCATTGCTGCTTCATAATTGTATGTTTTGCTACTGTTATGAACTGTAATGTAAATATTTGCCATGCAGGATAGCTAATATGCTCTCCTTGAAGTGGGTCTGGACCCACAGCTTTAGAAATTTTGTTATAGAACTTATTCGGGTCTGCTTCCCTTTAATCAATTATCAATTTATGTATAATAACACCCTGTAATGAATTTTATGTTACCTCAAAGTTTACATCTCCAACAACAACAACAAAAAGATATAACTAAAGATTTTATGACTTTGCTTCTCTTTATCTGGCTAATAGTGTCCTAGCACACTACAGATCGATCTATGTTTCTTTTGTTTGTTTCAAATGCCCTGTGTAATTGAATATTCAGATTTACCTAACAACAACAAAACTCCTGAGTTAGAATAGCAAAGTCATAAGAATACATTCTTTAACCTGGAAAAGAGTCACAAGCCTGAGTGTTACCATGCTTTGCTAATTATGTATTGATTTCTACATGCCTCCTTTTAACTAGTAATGCTAGATAGCAGAAACTATGAACAAAATCTTGAATTTTGACATTAAATGATAAAACATAGCTGATTCAGAAGATTAACAAGGATTAAGACAAGGAATAGAAGAACATATATCTACTCTGTAAAAGCTGTCATATGCGCAAAAGAAATGTCATTTTGTACCTGTAAAAAGGAAGTCTATGCACCCCATATTATATATAGCTTTGATTATTTAACTGTCAGACCAGTGTTTCCAAACTCACGTGTATAACAACGTTTGCTCTTTCACCCCACACTAAACACATATATGAAGACATGGGCTTAGTTTCTTGAAAAGCTGTTATGAGTACCAGATACTGGTACCTTGTAGTAACAAAGTTAATTACTTCTATGCACTGCAGGTGCAAACCACTGTTGCATTTAGGCACCCATTGTGTTTTTGCCCTGTAGAAGAAAGCTGATAAGTGTTTTCTTTGGAGAATCTAATTAGATCAACTGTTCTGTTTTTCGACATTCTCTCTCCATAGAGTGACCTAGCAGGATCACCCCATAGTGAAAAAATTAAAAAAATTAAAAATCAGCAAATCCTGCCTTCCCTCCCTTTTCTGCTTTCCTGCCTGTCTGCCCCTCCTCAAATCCACTGATAGGAAAGGTCCTCCTCCCCTTCCATATGACCCTAGCCTCTCAGGTCTCATCAGGACTGGCTGCATTGTCTTCCTCTGCTCGATGACCTGGCAAGGATGCCTTTGCTAGGGGGGGCGGGGAGGAGTGATCAAAGAGCCAACCACTGAGTTCACCCCCTGTTCCCCTTACTTGGAGACTGAGCTGCCATGGGCTATATCTATGCAGGGGTTATCTGGGTTATCTTCATGCATGGTCCTTGGTTGGAGTATCAGTCTCAGAATAGACCCCTGGGCCCAGATTTTTCAGTTCTGTTGATCTCCTTGTGGAGATCCTGTCCTCTCCAGGCCTTTCTTTATTATTATTATTATTATTATTATTATTATTATTATTTACAGTTTATTCATTTTGTAGCTGTAGCCAACCTGTAGCTCCCTCCCTGTTCTCCATCCACACCCCTCCCCCACCAGGTCTTTCTATCTCCCCCTTCCTTCATAAGATTATAAGATTCCCTTTACTCTGCTCAAAGTTTGGTAATGAGTCACAGCATCTGCTTTCAAACCCTGCTAGGTAGAGTCTTTCAGAGGCCCTCTGTGAGGCCCTCAGCTGAAGAATGTATACAGAAATTGTGGTACATTTACACAGTGGAATACTATTCAGCAATTAAAAACAAGGAAATCATGAAATTTGCAGGCAAATGGTGGGAACTAGAAAAGCTCATCCTGAGTGATATATTCTTGAAGCAGAAAGGCACACATGGTATATACTCACTTATAAGTCGATATTAGACATATAATATGGGATAAACATACTAAAATCTCTACACCTAAAAAAGCCAAGCAAGAAGGAGGGCCCTGGGTAAGATGCTCAGTCCTCATTCAGAAAGGCAAATGGGATAGACATCAAAAAAGGGAAAAAACAGGGAATAGGACCAGACTAGAACTGACAGTGATATGCTTGCCTCACCCTCCAGAGTGCTGGGATTATAGGGATTTGTCAACACTGCCCAGCTCACTTTAATCTTTTTTGATGGATTTGTGTCTGCCTGTGTGTGTGTTGGAATAAATAGTTCAACACAATGATTAGATAGAATAGTCTTTAATAATATCATTGTTTTCTTAACTCCAGACTTATTTCCAATATTTAATTTTAACCTGTTCTTTTAGTTTATTATACATCTATGTTGTTAGAATTAGCTCTGGTAATTATGACTGTCAAAACGATTCAGAATCACATATGATTTTAAATGTTGTCAAATAATACTTATTTGTAACTATTCAGACTTTAGATACAAAACTGTTTTATTCTTACATTTAAAAATTTATATATTCTGAAAACAATCATGATACAAATGATAAAAATAAATAACTCTTTCCCTTTTTCTTGCAATTGTGACATCTGAAAGAGTCTTATAAAGTCTCCATTGAGATATATTCGTTTGAAATATTAATTTATGCTACAGGCTCAGTCTCTTCTTTGAAATGTTTCCATAATATTTAATATACTGATGCAAGCTGTTTACTCACTTTTTCCATTTCCCATCAGTGAAGAGAGCAGATGTTTCTGGTGTATAAAAATCACAACACAGCAGTTTAGAACAGCAGAGGAAGTCTACCATAGTAAAATGAAACCACATGAGGGAATTTAGGAAGCCTAGCATTCCTAAATTTACTGCCCAGGCTGAGGTACTACCAGCTTGGCAAGACTGATGTCTACATACCTGAGCGGTCTCTACTGTAGAGCAAACATATTTGGTTAAGTCTCCACTTTGCTCTTTTTAAAACTTGTTCATTCAGTGTGCTGTTGCATAATATGAAGCTTAAAACATCATTCATAGTGGATGTTTTTAATCGCACAAAGTATTGCTTCAGAATCAAAAGCAAGAAACAGAAACTTGCTGTTCTGTTTCTCGGGCTCTAAAGCAGTTTTGTGATGAAAGTATAACTTGGTGGTTGAGTCAAGTAGACTGCCAGCTAATAGACTATTTTAGAATATTTATACCATTCCCTTTTACGTGTATGAATGTTTTCTAAAACTTCCCAATGGGAATAATTAACACAATGTTCATAGCCCTTAAAGTACAAACACTGGGGTTCAAAATATCATAGTACAGTAACAATTTCTTTTTACATGACTCATGATAAAAAATAGACATGTATTTATTTCTTTTTTGAAGAGAAAACGTCTGAAAAATTTTTTGAAAGTCTTAATGTGGAGAGAAAGTAGATGAGAAATTCATTTTAATAACACATTGAAGGAAAAGACAAAAATATTAAAATACTGCAGTTTTGACATAATGTCAAGAGTGGGCTAGGTCTTGCTCAGTTTAAACAGATCCCAGCATGTATTTCAAATGTATAAATATACCATTTCCTCTCATTAACAGGGACTACAAAACAACCTCCTAAATTGCAAGTCAAATGTTGATAACCCGTATCATTAGGGAGAAAATGAACCATGGGAAATAAGGATGAGCTCGCATAATGCTATTATGGTGGCTAAGTGGCTCATGAGTTCAGGGAATGCTGCACTCTGGTATCCTCCTTAGCTCTCTGTGATCCTAAAGAATGCAAGAGGGGCTTCTGTTGTTTCACTGGTCTTTTTCTTTGAAATCTTTGCTGAGGTAAAAAGGAGGGTTAAAATGTCACAGAGATTTTAAGCATTCATTTGAGCAAAAATAAGTATCTTTTTGTCTCTCAACAAAATTTTAGTCAATATGCTGGGTCACATATCATAGGAAACAAGAACCAGAGACCCTCTATTTAGCTTTTGACCCACTTCTTCAACAGTGTCTCCTAAACTCTGAAAAAAGTAATCGCCTGATCTGCATTGTCAAATGTACACTATATTCTGAATGATTTTAAGTTTAAAATTTTCACTATAACTAACCTCAACATTTAACTTTATTTTGGAAAATACTTGTTTTGTTACTTTGATTCTATTTATTGATTCATATATAATAGATGTAACATTGAGAGTCATAGTTGTGGGCTAAAATATTATAGGAGAGGTAAATGGGTATAGCATGCTCATCAGTGGATTTGATTTTATTCCCCCACATCGACTGCCTGGCTGTTTAGAAGCACATGTGGTTTCGATTAGGAAGAAAGGATGTGTAGTTGTACATACTCAAACACAAACTTCAACAATAGGGAGACTTAGTTTTTACAAATCAAACGTGTCCCCTGTAATCAACTGAAGCTGGCTGGACTTACAACCAAGAATCTGCATATTCATTTCTAGGGTACTGTGACTATACAGGGTTGTGTCCTCACAACCCTGTATGAACACTGAGTATGAAATTTACTTGTCTCCCCTCCCTGTTATGATTAAAGCATAACATCTGCAAATTAAGGAGTCTATCACACTATTAAATTGTGAAACAGGGATGACATAACATGCTGCTAAATTGTCCTTCTAGTAAGAAATCAAAATGATAAGGGGAAAAATGTTATGTCAGAGTCTCAGGTATTAGTGCAATGTTTTCAGGGAACAGCCATTACCTACTGTTTTCTGTTTAGAATAATGAAGAAGTTAGGTAGTATTTAATAAGGCAATGACTCTAGTATCAAATTTATAAGTGAATTATATTTTGGGTGTATTTCCTTTTATTCTTTATACAAATTTGCCTCCTACTGTCATTTTAAAAGTATTGATTCACAAGTAGAGCCAATTACATAGGCTTAGGCTCACCTTTCTCCTTTATTAATTCTGGATCAAGACTCACAAGAAAAAGGTTTACTGACATTTATTTCCATATAGCACATTCTAACTGGAGTCCAATTTAGTATTTGACTCAATATTCAAGAAAGCAAAACATATATATGTAGGATAAAAACATTGATTTTTAAAAGTCTTGCTAATGTTGTATTAGGTCCAATTGAAATAGTAGTTGTGTAGATTTCTGATGATATGGTCCAAATTTCCTTTATTATAAAATCACGAAAAGCTTTACCTTCTCATGCAATTTTAAATATACTTAAGATTCTCTGGTAGTGTATTCATTTTTTAATTTGAATTAAACATTGTGAGTTTTGTATTATTTTTTTATTATATGAGAACTTCAAATGTGGTCTTGTGTGTCTGATAGCACAAGACATATGAATACATATATGTATCTATACATAGATACACATACATACATAGACACATTCTTCAAAATATATTATTTGGAAGTTTTACATTTAATATGAAACCTATCATTTGTTGGCTATCAATAGTATTGGCAAATATTTTATCTTTATTCACCAGGCATGAAATTACAAGGTGTAAGAAACACTTGTTTGTAAGTTTGAAGGACTTTTTGTTACATAATATGAAGCTAAATTTAGGCAAGTTTATTATGTATCATAAGGTAGTTATTTTATTCCATGTTTCAAGAGAAAGGAAAGAATAAATAGAGTAATTTTAATTTACTTATATTTTTTTATATGGTAAAACTAAATGGTTAAAAATACAAGCATATTTTGGGGGTTTTTGTTTTTCATTATTTTGTCATTAAATAAACAGAGAATGCACCACATGTTCCAAAGGCTAATTTTGTTCCAATAAACATATTGAATCTGGAGTTAAAGAGACCAGAGGATGTCAACACTTGATTGTGCCTGTGGGGAACAGCTCCCCACTGAGCTTTTATAGAAGAACAACTGTTTAAGAAGAATGGAAAGTAGAACAGACAAAAAGTTAAAAGACAAATGTGTGGATTCCCGCTTTTAATGGTAGGCAAGGATTTAGCAAACCGTTAACTTAAGTGCTGGGGAATTGCTGAGAGGAAGATTTAAAAATGAAATATGTAGTTATCCAGGGACTGGGATGCTAGATGATTCGGAAAGTCTGTTTACTATAGGAGGGGATCTCCAAGCATTAGAAATTACAATCAAAAGAAATACAGACTTGGTAACTGATGACTCCAAAAGAGCTGGCAGCCAGCCCTTGAAGATAATGAGCTAGTGTTTGGGTAATTTTTTGGAGTGTTAGGGATATAAGCCATCCCTATTATTCTGTTGGATTTAATAAGGGAATTTGACAATATATTAGTAGCAGTTGCTGAAAGTGAAAAGTTACCAATATTAGTGAAGATTCGGCCATCAATCACTAATGAAAACATAACATGGAATTCCATGTATCATATAGTTGAAGGGACAATGTCTGATAGTGTTCTGAACATGTATGTAGAAAAGTAAGTCTGGTGTGTCATTCTTATTGCCATGTCATCTTTAAAATCTGTATCTCTTTCTTGTAAAAATTAAAATGTAAGGAATTTTGTTCTTTTGAAGTGAGACATCCAGTTTTAATCTCATGGCTGTGATAAAACTTTCTGCTTATCTGGTATGCTCTTAGTAGTTTTACTTTTTTACCAAATAGAAAAAGAGATCTGACCTTCCTTTAATAAAAATTAAATCTAAATCTGCTATTCATAAAATACAAGAAAAAAATTATATCTAGGTTCCATTAGCTGGTCATAAAAGATAATTTCTAATGGATCTGCCTGCAATTCTTCTTCATGAAACAGGAAGCTGAAGTGCTGCCAAACTATGAAATATAATCAAATGCTTTTTACTAAGGTACTTATTCCGAGTTAGGTCTTGGACAGGTCTTCCTATAGAGAAATTGTCCGTACACACTCATGATGGAAGAAGTGGCTGCAGATGAAATTAGAACTTGCCGCCTGTCCTGGAGGTGAATATGAGGCTCTGCATGGCCATTTACTTGAACCTACTTAAACTGAAACAGCTCAGCACTAAGAAGAGCCTGTCTTATGTGAGGCTTGGTGGCGTGATTGATTGTGGGCTTTGGTTGCCTGATTTTGTGTGCTAGCTCTGTTCTATACAATTTTTGTGATATTGAGCAATTAATATGTTGTAATTAATTTGCTCCAGGATGCTACCTACTTGTCATGGTTATACATATGAGATGATGCCTGTTTTCTCATTTATTAAATAAGAACTGTAAGAATTTTAAGGGTTTAAAGAGTTTGTGTTGGGATTGTTTGTTGGTATTATGAATAAAAGATGTAAATTAAATATTATAGAAGAATGCTGTATAAGAAAATTTCAAAAAAGAAAACTTATCCAGCTTTAATATTAATAAGCTATTGAAATAATATTCATTGAAGTAAACTGTATTCATAAATTACTAACATATATTTAATATTGTACAATGACATAGTTGTGATTTAAAATTATTATAAATTATCAATGGCCTTGCTGATGAGGAGCCTAGAGAACTGACCAGGCTTATCAGTTGCATGCTTATCTGTTACTCAGTTTGTTTCTGGACAATCTGATACCACATGGGAAGTGGGCCATCCTGCTGTCTCCTTGTTTTCCATGTATAACAGATTATATAGGTGCCAGGAATCCAAACCTGGGAACATTCCTTGTAGAGGAATTTTAGTCCTGGAACATGGCTGCTCTGACAAAGGATCATATCCAAAGACCTGGTCTGTGGAATCACCTGGAATGTACAGTCCCCGCACAACTTGCATCCAACTGCCTGGAATACACACTTTTAACCTCTCTGGTTAGAATACAGTCATGCCTTTAATACACACCTTTAACAGTAAACAATGACATCTAATTGAGGAAAAAATTAGGAAAGATTTGCTAGAACGAGTCAGATCACAAATGCAGGAGAGAAAGAGAGAGAGAGACAGAGAGATGGAGAGACAGACACAGAGAGACAGAGAGATAGAGACAGAGAAAGAGACAGAGAGTTGTTGGAGACAGTACAATAGAGTTAGGGAGTTCAGTGCAGATCAGTTGAATGCAGTTTAGTCTGTGAAGTTAAGGGCAATTTTCTTTTTTTAATTAAATTTTTATTTTTTAATATTAGTTACAGTTTATTAACTTTGCATCCCATCTGTAGTCCGCTCCCTCATTCCCTCCCAACCCCACCCTTCCTCCCTTATCTACTCCCTGCTCCTTTCCAAGTCCACTGATAGGGGAGGTCCTCCTCCCCTTCCATCTGACCCTAGCTTATCAGAGAGAACTACAATGAGAAGCTGATAGAAGCCAAGTTGAATCAGTCAGCTTGGAGGAGTTTGAGCCAGAACAGCTGAATTGAACCACCCACATAGAGTTCAGAAAGAACTGGAGAAGGGCCAGTTATTCAGCAATAAACTTCTAATACGACAATTGTATCTGGTGAATAAAAGATATACTTACAATTCCTAAAATTTGAGTATTGATGGCTTAGGGCATGCAATATACTTTTATAAAAACATAAATGAGAAGACATTGGTAATTTCAAAAATTCTTGAACCTTACATGGACTCTAAGTGAACAATGAGAAAGACACATTTATTAAGACACAATTGCATAAACTCTGTTGTAAGACTTTTTATTCTGTAAATAGTTCAAATTCTAAAAAATATATCCTCTATTTATGTGCTCTTGAGTACTAATATGACACTTCTGCCTTGTTGAGCTAGTGTAATGTATCATACAAATGTCCTCATTTAGACATACCCAATTTATATCTTTTCATTCAAAGGCAATCTTTTCTGCTTTATTTTTCATAATAAAGTTATTATTTCTAAAATGGGTCAACTTCAAAGAACTTGAAATATCTTCTACTTTTGATACTAAATATCTGCTGACATACAATTTCATAAATAGACTTTGAATATAGGAATCTATATTTTAATTTTAATGTTTTAGGCATTTTTCTTGAAGAATTGTAAATAGTACTAATGTTGTAATTAAATCGCTTCAGAATGGTACATAGTTAAACATATTGTATTCATTTAATTATTTTGCAGTTTATATGTATAACACAATTTAACTACATAAAAACAGATAATAATTTTAATATGTGACTTGATATTTTCAAATATGTAGCAAATTGAAAGAACTGATTGAAAAACCTTTAATGAAAAAAATTGTGTTTGGTTTCATTCTTCTCTTGTTTATGCACTAGTAATTACATTGACTGAAGTTTTAATTTCCAGCAACATTGCCTAGATAAAATTAAGTGAACATCTACTGTCAGTCTCTGCTTATCACTCAACATTTGTTTGCTTTTTTCTTGTTTGTGATGGTCTACCCTCACTGCAATTACTTCTACTCAGGTGATGCCTACCCATATCATGACAATCCTACGCATATTGTAAGAGCGTGCGCAGAACAGCTAGAAGGAAAATTTTGCTGCACATATGGAAAGAAGCTATAAATTAATGTAAACTAAGTAAACATTAATCTGCTGAGGTGTTCTTCAAAACGTTCAAATTAGTATGCCTTGAGATAAACATGCCTTGCAGCAGGTAAATGGCTTGCACACACTTTATGTATTGTTCTCCAAACTTACTGTTATACTGATAATTCTTACTCTAAAACTCTTGATATTTCTGTTGATAATGGCTAACATAATGGCATATGTCCATGGAATTTTGAGGCTTGCTGATTGTTCTTGGCAAAGAAAATTGATCTTAAAAATTGTAATTGTCATGCCAATTGTCCCTGGAGAAAACTGATTTTTTTCTTTCTTCTAGAAGGTGCCAATTTCAAATAACTTCTTGGTGAGGGTGGCAATTAGTGCCTATTTGCCTTTTTATGCTGGGTTTTTGTCTGGGTTGAAATTGTGCAGGTCTTTTGTATGCTGTCACAGTCTTTGTGAGTTCATGTATGCATCAGTCTTCTTGTGGGAGAGGTAAAATATGATGAAAATTATTTTAAAAATAAATATATTGAGTTATCAGTTTCTTAAATCTTGTTCCTCCTCATTCATTAAAAATATACTCCTTTCTCATATAATATGCTCTGGTTATAATTTTACTTCCTCTACTCTCACAGTTCCTCCTCATGTTCCCTCTCCTCTGGATTTTTGTCTTTAATTAGAACACTATAGGTTTCTAAGAGATAGCAATCAAATATAGTAAAATAAAGTATAACAAAATATAGGAAAACCTATCACCGTGAAGTTTCCATATCACCTGTCAATTCTAACCATCTCACTGTGCATTCATCCTTCCACTTTATCTCCTCTGCCTGTTCCCTGCACTGGCACCCCTTGTTCCCATCCCCACCTGCCTCCAGCACACTCATAAAATGTATTCTATTTTCCACTTCCAGGGAGATGTATGTGTCACTCCCTAGACCCTTCCTTAATATATAACCTTTCTGGGTCTATGGATTCTATCTTGGTTATTATTTACTAAACAGCTAATAACCACAAGTAAGTGAATATATAATCATATTTATTTTCTGGGTCTGTGTTAACTCACTCAGGATGATTTTTTTAATTTATTTTAAATTTATTAATTTATTATTTATTACAGTTTATTCACTTTGTATCTCTGCTGTGGCCCCCTCCCTCCTCTCCTCTCAATCCCTCCCTTTTCTCCTCCTATGATTCTCCCCCATTCCATTCCCCTTCTGTCTGAACCTAGTCTATCAGATCTCATCAGGACTGGCTGCATTGTCTTCCTCTGTGGCCTGGCAAGGCTGTGCTCCCCCCACCCCAGGGGGAGGTGATCAAAGAGCCAGCCACTGAGTTAATGCCAGAGACAGTCCCTGTTTCCCTTTCTAGGGGACCCACTTGGAAACTGAGTCTCTGGGCTACATCTGAGCTGGGGATTTAGGTCCTCTCCATGCATGGTCCATGGTTGGAGTATCAGTCTCAGAAAAGACTTCTGTGCTCAGATTTTTTGGTTTTGTTGCTCTTCTTGTGGAGCTCCTGTCCTCTCTATGTTTTAATATCCCCGATATCCCTTCTTTCAGAGGATTCCCTGCACTCTGCCCTAAGTTTGACTATGAGTCTCGGCATCTGCTTTGATACAATGCTGGGTAGAGTCTTTCAGAGCTGTCTGTGGTAGCAGCTTTATTCGTAATAGCCAGAACCTGGAAACAACCCAGATGTCCCTCAATGGAGGAATGGATAGAGAAATTGTGATACATTTACATAATGGAATACTACTCAGCAATTAAAAACAAAGAGATCATGAAATTTGCAGGCAAATGGTGGGATCTAGAAAAAATCTTCCCGAGTGAGGTATACCAGAAGCAGAAAAGACACACATGGTATATACTCACTTATAAGTGGATACTAGAAGTTTAATATAAGATAAACATACTAAAATCTTTACACCTAAAGAAGCTAAGCAAGAAGGAGGTCCCTGGGTAAGATGGTCAATCCTCACTCAGAAAGACAAATGGGATGGACATTGGAAGATTGATAAAACAGGAAATAGCTAGATCTTGAGGAAGATAGATCTCCAACTTTCAGTGAAGTGATCATATTGATTTTCATAGTAGCCATACAAATTTATACTCCCACCAGCAATGAAGGAAGTTTTCTTAGTCCACATCATCACCAGCATGAGCTAACAGCTGTGTGATACCTTTCTTTAAGAGTTTCTTAGCCATTTGATATTCCTCTATTGAGATTTTTTGTTTGTTTGTTTGTTTGGATGTGTACCTCATGTTTAATTGGACTATTTAGTTTCTTGATATCTAGTTTGGGTTCTGTATATATGTTTTTAATATTAGTCCTCTATTAAATGAGCACTTGATAAAAGTCTTTTCCCATTCTATAGGGTGCTGCTTTATCTGATTTATGATTCGTTTGCTTTATAGAATATCAATTTCGTGAGGTCCTGTTTATTTATTGTTGATCTTCCTACTTGAGCTATTGATGTTATATTTAGAAAGCCTTCTGCACCAATGTGTTCAAGATTTCCCCCACTTTCTCTTTTATCAGTTTCAGTGCATTTTGTTTTATGTTGAGGTCTTTGATGCTGTTGGGCTTGAATTTTGTGCAGAGTCATAAACATGGATCTATTTGGATTATTCTACATGTATATATCTGGTTTGACTCCCACCATTTGATGCTGTTTTTTTTTTTCCCAGGGTGTATTTCTGGTTTCTTCATTAAAAATCAGGCCTCTATGTATGTGAGGATTTATGTCTGAAACTTTAATTGGATTGCAGTGATCAACATGTTTGTTTTCATGTCAATGCACTGCAGCTTCTATTACTGTAGCTGTATAGTACAACTTGAAATTTGAAATACTGGGACATCCAGCAATTCTGCAATTGTTTGGGATTGTTTTAGCTGTCCTATCATTTTTATGTTTCTATATGAAGTTGAGAATTGTCCTTTAAATTTCTGTAAAGAATTGTTAATATTGATGGGGATTGCATTGATTCTGTAAATAACTTTTGGTAGAATGAATGATTTTTATTTTTGCAATGCTACTTCTACCAATCCATGAGCGTTTTCTGATATTTTTCTGAATTTCTTTCTTCAAAGGCTTAAATTTTTAATCATATATATGTTTAACTTGGTTAGTTATAGTTATCACATGATAGATTATATTGTTGGAGGCTACTGTGAAAGCTATTGTTACCTTCAATTTTTTTGTAATCTGTTTGTCATTTGTATATAGGAGGGCTGCTGATTTTGTTGAGAGGTATTTTGAATCTGGATATTTTGCTGAATAATGCTTATCAGCTCTAATTATCTGGTGGAATTCTTAGGCTCATATGTACATATATATGTGTGTGTATACATATATACATAAATATGTACATGTATACACATATCAATATATGATCATATCATCTGTGAATAAAGATAAGTTGACTTCTTTCTTTCCAGTTTGTATCTCTTTGCCCTCCTTCATCTTGTTACTCCAAGACTTAAAGTACGATGTTAAATAGATAGGGAGAAAGTGGACAACGTTGTTGTTGTTGTTTTTTCAAAAATTAATAAGGCTTTATTTATAGCAATGTAAATATGAATCACTAAAGAGGGAACGGTGTTGAAGTTTCTGCAATGTTTGTCAGTTTATCCAGTACATCCCAGTCATGGACTGAAGTATAGGTAAGGGGATGGTAGTCCATGTGAGTCCAGAACTGAGGCTATCTCCTTCAAGAGGCTTACCATGCAGAAATGACAAACGTGAACAGATTCTTCTGGGGAGACAAAATCAAGCCAAATCCAGGAAGACCAGAAATAGAAGGCAAAACCCAAAGCATTATGAATAAGGAAAGTGAATGAAAAACAGAATGAATCACATATCAGTGGACCTAAACGAGTCAGCATCCTTAGCAAAACTTAGGAAGGAAGCTGAGCATAGTGTTTTCTTTTCTCTTTTTTTATTAATTACAGTTTATTCACTTTGTGTCCCAGCTGTAGCCCTTCCCTCATTCCCTCTTAATCCTACTTCCCCTCCCTCATCTCCTCCTATGCCCATTTCCAAGTCCATCTGACCCTAGACATAGTGTTTTCAATGCATGTAGATCATTGATCCAATTTGGCTTTAAGCAAGACCTTCATTAAATTGTCTTCCGTATCAATAATGAATGTAGTAGTTTTTTTTAATAGAGGGAATTTGTAAGCTGCCTTGTTTTTTGTTTATTTGATTTGATTTGAAGATAATCCTGAATTAGATTTTTACATTTAGATTTTTACATGTTTACATTTACAGTTAGATTTTTAAAACTGTTTACATTTGTTGAAACTCCTTTCTAAGATATTAAACAGCTTTCCCTAGATCATGTATACATCACCCCCAAAATGCATTTAATGAACACTACCTCTGAAATTGGTGTTGGATTAGGTAAACATGGTATCTTCTCTCCTGAAGCTAACATTCTAGCAGGAGAGAGGAAGAATTCATAAAAAATCAAGTGGTAAATATGTATTTTCAATAGAAGTGGACCATGTGTTATTTTGGATCAGGTGTTCAGTTACTCCCTTTTAAGAAAGTGACTCTTGAAAATGATGTGGACAACCTTGTAATGTTTCTGCTTTTAGTGGAATTGCAAGGGAATTTTCTCCATTAATTTGATTTTGGCTATGGTTTTGCTATAAATTGCATTTATTATCTTTAGATATGCCCCTTGTATCCCTAATTTCTCCAGGAATTTCATCACATAGGAAGGTTGGATTTTGTCAAAGTCTGGTCGAATTCTGTACCAAAACCATCGGACCCTGGGCTTTTGTTGGCTGGGAGACTTAATGACAACTTTTATTTCACAGGGGGTTATCAGTCTATTTAAATTGTTTATCTGATCATGATTTAACTTTGGTTAAGTACTACCCATTTCTTTCATATTTCCCCATTTGGTGGAGTGGAGGCTCTTAAAGTATGTCCTTATTAGTCCTTAAAGTATGTCCTTATACTGGATTTCCTAGGTATCTTTTGTTATGTCTTCCTTTTATTTTTGATTTTGTTAATTTGGATAGTCTCTCTCTAACTTTTAGTTTGGATAAATGTCTATCTTGATTTTCTGAAAAAAACTTACTCTTTGTTTCATTGATTTTTTATAATATTCTCTTTGTTTATATATATTTTTATATTAAGTCTGAGTTTGATTATGCCTTTTGATTTACTCCTCTTGGGTGTGATTTCTTCTTTTAGTCCTAGAGCCCCTCAGGGTGCTGTTAAATTTCCAGTAGATCTAGTAGGTTTTCTGTTGATATTGCTGTTTGGTTGGATGCTGTTGTTTTCTTTTCTATAGGCTCTTAGTGCTATGAATTACCTCTTACAACTGCTTTCATTGTGTCCCATAAATTTGTGTATGTTGAATATTCATTTCATTGAATTCCAGGAAGTCTTTAATTTCTTTCCTTATTTCTGGCTTAACCCATTTTGCATTTCACAGAGAGTTTTTCAGTTTCCCTGAGTTAGCATGCTTTCTATTGTTTCTGTTGCTGTTTGCATCCAGGTTTAATTTTTGTGATGTTCTGATAGGATGGTGGGAGTTAATTCAATTTTGGGGTATGTGTTGAAACTTGCTGTGTGTATGAATATGTGGTCAGTTCTGGAGAAAGTTCCATGTGCTGTGGTGAAGAACATGTTCGTGATATTTGTTAGGTATGTTTGCTTTGCAACAGCTGTTAACGCCAGGATTCCTCTGTTTAGTTTTTCTGTGTGGCGGACCTGTCCAATGGTGAGATTGGAGATTTAAAGTCTCCTACTATCATTGTGTTAGGCTCAATATGTGATTTAAGCAGTAGCAGCGTTTCTTCTTCAAAAATAGGTGCCTTTCTATTGTTGCATTGATTTTAAAAAGTCAGATGTCATCCAGGTGGAGTTTTCCTTTGATGAGTATAAAGTGTTCTTCCCTATCTCTTTTGATTACATTTGGTTTAGGTCTATTTTATTAGATATTACAATGGCTATAGCTTGATTTTAGGACCATTTACATAGAATGCATTTTTCTAACCTTTAGCCTGAGGTAACATCTATCCTTGATAATGATTTCTTTTGAATGCAGCAGAATAACTCCTGTTTTTGCATCTATTCATCTGTGTCTTTTATGGGGGAATTGTAACCATTGGCACTGAGGTAGATCAATGATTAGTGATTGCGTGTGTGTGTGTTTGTGTGTTTTATTTGTTTTGGTTTTGCTGGTGTGAAATTATTTCATGGGTGTAGCAGTAGAAATTGGGGCTGGGAGGAATGAGTAGCCATCATGAATTATACAAATTAAAAGATTTTAGTGAAATGAGGAAGTGATACATTTTTTATAATTAAATTTATTTATTTTTATTAATTACAGTTTATTCACCTTGTAACCCCCATAAGCCCCTCCCTCCTCCCCTCCTTGTCCCATCCTCCTTCCCCCTTCTTCACGAATGACCCTCCCCAAGTCCACTAATAGGGGAGGTCCTCCTCTCCTTCCTTCAGATCTTAGTCTAACAGATCAGATCAGGAATGGCTGCATTGTCATCTTCTGTGGCCTGGTAAGGCTGCTCACCCCTCAGAGGAAGGTGATCAAAGAACAGGCCAATCAGATTATGTCAGAGGCAGTCCCTCTTCCCATTACTATGTAACCCACTTGGACACTGAGCTGCCCTGGACTACATCAGTGCAGGGGTTCTAGGTTATCTCCATGGCTGGTACTTGGTTGGAGTATGAGTCTCTGGGAAGACCCTGTGTTCAAATTTTCTGGTTCTGTTCTTCTCCTTGTGGGGTTCCTGTCCACTCCAGATCTTATTATTTCCCAGTTCTTACATAAGATTTCATGCATGTTGCCCAAGAGTTGGCCATAGGTCTCAGCATCTCCTTTGATAGTCTGCAGGGTAGAGCCTTTCAGTGGTCCTCTGTGGCAGGTTCCTAGGTTGTTTCCTGTTTTCTTCTTCTTCTGATGTCCATCCTCTTTGCCTTTTGGAATGGAGATTGAGCATTTTAGTCAGGGTCCTCTCTCTTGATTAGTTTCTTTAGATGTACAGGTTTTAGTAGGTTTATTGTATGTTATATGTCTATATGAGTGAGTATATACCCTGTGTTTCTTTCTGCTTCTGGAACAGCTCACTCAGGATAATCCTTTCCTGGTCCCACCATTTACCTGCAAATTTCATGATTTTCTTATTTTTCATTTCAGAGTAATACTCTACTGTGTAGATGTACCACAAATTCTGCATCCATTCTTCAGTTGAGGGGCATCTGGGCTGTTTCCAGCTTCTGGCTATTACAAATAAAGCTGCTACAAACATGGTTGAACAAATGTTCCTATTGTGTACTTGAGCCCCTTTTGGATATATGCCTAGGAGTGGTATGGCTGGATCTTGAGGAAGTGCTATTCCTAGTTGTTGGGGAAAGCACCAGATTTCCAGAATGGTTGTAAGAGTTTGCATTCCCACCAGCAGTGGAGAAGGGTTCCCTTTCTCCACAACCTCTCCAGCATGTGTTGTCACTTGAGTTTTTCATCTTGGCCATTCTGATGGGTGTAAGGTGAAATCTCAGGGTCGTTTTGATTTGCATTTCCCTAATGGCTAATGACATTGAGCATTTCTTTAAGAGCTTCTCTGCCATTCCATATTCCTCTACATAGAGTTCTCTATTTAGCTCTTTTTCCCGTTTTTTAATTGGATTACTTGATTTGCTGCTTTTCATCTTCTTTAGATCTTTATATATACTGGATATGAGTCTTCTGTCAGATAAGTGGTTGGTGAATATTCTTTCCCAATTTGTAGGTCGTCATTTTGTTTTGATGATGGTGTCCTTTGCTTTACAGAAGCTTTTCAGTTTCATGAGGTCCCATTTATTGATTGTTGCTCTTAGAGCCTGTGCTCTTGGTGTTCTGTTCAGAAAGTTGTCTCCTGTGCCAATGAGTTCAAGGGTATTCCCCACTTTTTTTTCTAATGGATTTAATGTGTCTGGTTTTATATTGAGGTCTTTGATCCACTTGGACTTCAGTTTTGTGCAGGGTGATAAGTGTGGATCTATTTTCATTTTTCTACATGTACACATTCAGTTAGACTAGCACCATTTGTTGAAGATGCTATCTTTTTTCCGTTGTATGGTTTTGGCATCTTTGTCAAAGATTAGGTGTCCATAAGTGTGTGGGTTTATTTCTGGGTCTTCTATTCGGTTCCATTGATTCACCATTCTGGTTCTATGACAGTACCATGCAGTTTTTATAACTGTTGCTCTATAGTACAGCTTAAGATCAGGGATGGAGATACCTCCAGAAGATCTTTTATTGTAGAGGATTGTTTTAGAAATTCTGAGTTTCTTGTTATTCCATATGAAGTTGAGAATTTTTCTTTCCAGGTCTGTAAAGAATTATGTTGGTAATTTGATGGGAAATGCATTGAATCTGTAGATTGCTTTTGGTAAAATGGCCATTTTTACTATGTTAATTCTGTCAAGCCATGAGCATGGGAGATCTTTCCATCTTTTGATATCTTCTTCTAATTCTTTCTTCAGAGACATAAAATTTTTTTCATACAAGTCTTTGACTTGCTTGGTTAGGGTTACACCAAGATACTTTATGTCATTTGTGACTATTGTGAAGGGTGTTGTTTCCCCAATTTCTTTCTCAGTCCTTTTGTCTTGAGAAGTGATACATTTTAAGTTTTTTCTTTTGCTGGGAGATTTATATTTCAGAAAAAAAGCCCCCAATATTTTCTCTTTTTAGCAGCTTACCAATATGACAATTTAAATAACTAGAAAAAAATATACGATTTCATACCCTCCATCTTATTTCAGTTTTTTGTTTTTATTCATTAATGTGTGTGTAGAAATCTCTTTTTTTATGTTTCACATAAATTTGGTTGCATTTTACTTTTTGTTTCGTCATCAAATGTATTTTATTTTTTCTAATAAAATTTTTTTATATTAATTACAGTTTATTTACTTTGTATCCCAGCTGTAGCCCCCACCCTCATTTCCTCCCAATACCTTCCTCCCTCATCTCCTCCCTGCCCCTCTCTAAGTCCACTGATAGGGGAGATCCTCCTCCACTTCCATCTGACCCTAGCTTATCAGGTCTTATCAGGACTGGCTGCAATGTCCTCCTCTGTGGCCCAGCGTGGCTGCTCCTCCCTACTAGGGAGAGGGGAGTGTCAAAGAGCCAGCCTCTGAGTCCATGTCAGAAACAGTCCCTGTTCCCCTTACTAGGAAACCCACTTGGATACTGAACTACCATGGGCTACCTCTGAGGAGAGGTTCTATGTTATACCCATGCATGGTCCTTGGATCGAAAATCAGTCTCAGAAAAGAACCCTGTGCCCAGATATATTTGGTCCTTGTGGAGTTCCTGTCCTCTCCAGGTCTTTTTAATTCCCCCTTCATTCCTATGCTTCCTTGCACTCTGCCCAAGGTTTGGTTATGAGTCTCAGCGTCTGCTTTGATACGCTGCTAGGTAGACTCTTTCAAGAGATCCTCTATGGTAGACCTGTTTCTTATTTTCTCCAACTTCCAATGTCCATTTCGTTTGTCTTTCTAAGTGAGGATTGATAATCTTAACCCGGGTCTTCCTTCTTGTTTAGCTTCTTCAGGTGTACAGATTTTGGTATGTTTATCATATCTTATAGGTCTAGTATCCACTTATAAGTGAATATATACCATGTGTGTCTTTCTGTTTCTGGGATACCTCACTTAGGATGATCCTTTCTAGATCCCACCATTTGCCTGAAAATTTAATGATTTGCTTATTTTTAATTGCCAAGTCGTATTCCATTGTGTAAATGTACCACAATTACTGTATCCATTCCTCCATTGAGGGACATATGGCTTGTTTTCAGGTTCTGGCTATTACGAATAAAGCTGTATAGAAATCCCTTAATCAATCTTATATACTGCTGCTTATGTGCTAAATGTTAATAATGTCTTATGATATCAATTTCCACAAATGAAATTGAACATAAAAATAAGTGGTATTGGAGCTTGGAAGATAACTAAAAGTACTCACTCTGCAAGCATGAGATCCTGATTTCAAATTCTCAGCAACACATAAAAAGAGTTCTCTGACCGCATTCCTATAATCATAGGGAGGCAGTATAATGACAGGTGGTTCCAGAGAGCTTGATATATATATATACTTGATATATATGTATATATATGTACTAGAAAAAAATATATATATATATTCGAAAAAGGGTAAGTTTCCAGCTTATTGAGAGACCCTGTAGAAGGAATTACTTATATCTGTATGGAAGCATCACCTCTCAAAAAAAAAGCTAATGGTCAAAACTGAGGCAGGAAATAGAGGTGTAACTCTGCCAGGCAGAAAGGATTCTGGGATAGAGTCTGGTAAAAGATTCATCTGTTAAGATATGAGGAGGACTGACCCATTGTACCTTTGGACAGGTAATCAGCCTTCTGGCAAAATGTAGATTAGTATAAATGGTTATTTTAAGTTAGTCAGAGAAAAGAGTAGATATATACCCTAGGTATTTATAAATATACATTTTGAGTCTAATGAGTCATTATTTCAGAGCTTGGGACCAAGAGGAAAAACTGCAACACGTCCCTGTCCCAAGAGATTCCATAAAGCAATAAACAAAGAGACCTAACTTTGCCTCTACAAGTGTACTCATCAGACATGCACACCTGCCTCTTTGTGCATGCACCATACACACAAAGACACACCCCATACCCCAATCCCCACACACAAAAAAAATAAGCTACATTAAAGTACATTCATCAAGTAAACTCTAAAATTTTAGTCATTAATATTGAAAATTAGAAAAAAGATGATATGGTTAAAGGGAATTTTCTTAAATGAGGCAGGACCCAACTCATGCTGGGCAAAAAGGAAGCTCATGATATGGGTTATAAACTTAATGACCTAAGTCTGACTTTACTTGATTCATTATTTAGAATGCCAGAAGGAATTCATGTGAAGTTTACATAAAAAGGAAATTTTTTTATTCTATTGAGTCATATTCTAATGGATTTTATTCTACTCTATTTATTTTTATTTATTTTGCTTTGGAAAGACAGTTAAAAAATGAAGACAGAATTGAGCTGAGTGAGCCAGAGGTGTGTTAGAGATGGGCAAGGTGCGTAATGATGGATTTCTAGTGTTGCACAGACACAGGATTAAAGTCATGGGAGAGCAGGTTTTTATTAAGTCAAAGCATTTCTGCTTCCATTCCATTTTAATACATCATACTAGCAGATCTCTTTGGTATCTACTGTTCAAATGACGTTCAGACAAAATTAAAGTTTAGTTGGATTATTAGAACTCAAGAGAGAAATAAAGAGCTAGTGATAATGTTTCCTTGGAAACAAGAGCAAATGTGAACTACAGGTTAGTAGAAGGTTATTTATATACTTACCGAAGAAATGTTTCTAATAATTGTTCATTTTGTATTACTGAAAAGGTGGTATAAGAAATACCAGCGATGGTATGAAACATGACAGACATTTCTTTTTGTCATGGCTTTGCAAATATCCCATTCGTGCAACATGAGATATGCTAATAAGAAATAAAATGGGCAGATTTGAATTTCTATCATAACTTCTTTTTGGAAACATTAATCACAAAGAATTAAGCATTATGACAATTATTTATTATTAATTCTTATTTATTTTATTTATTTTTTTTACATCTGATCATAGGCCTTTTCTCCACTCCTCTTGATTCCACCCTCCCTCCTTCTTCTCCCCATACCCCATTCTTCAGATAAGGGGAGACACCACCCCTACAAATACACACCAGCATGTCAAGTTACATCAGGACTGAAGACATCTTCACCTGTGGCCTGGCTAGGCAGCCCTGCAGAGGAAAGTAACCAAAAAGCAGGCAACAAAGTCCATGTTGGACACAGCTCCCTTTTCCCCTTCTAGGGGACCCACATGATGGTCAAAGTACCCATCAGTTATGTATGTGCAAGGGGCCTAGGTTGTTTGAGTTCATGCATGGTCATTGATTGGTACATCAGTCTCCATAAGCCCCCCTAAGCCCAGGTTAATTGGCTCTGTTAGTCTTTCTATGGAGCCTTAGTCCCTTCTGGGTTCTTCTATTCTTCCCCCAATTCTTCCACAAGACTTCCTCGCCTCCCACCAATGTTTGGCTGTGAGTGGCAGCATCTGTTTTAATCTGCTGTAGGGTGGAGACTTGCAGAGGACAGCTATGCTAGGCTCCTGTCTGCAAGCATAGTAAAGTATTGTTAATAGTGTCAGGTGTTGTCTAACTCTTATGGGGTGGGTCTCCAGTTGGGCTAGTTATTGGCTTGACATTCCCTCAGTCTCTGCTCAATCTTCATCCCTGCACATTTTATAGGCAGGCTGAATTTTGTGTCAGAGTTTTTATGAATGAGTCGGTGTTCCCCTCTCTCTACTAGGAGTCATATCTAGGATAGCCTCTTCAATATCCACGACACCTGCTACTAGGAGTCTCAGCTAGAGTCACCCTCATATTCTTCCAGGAGCTTACCCTTTCATAGGACTCCAGCTTGTCTCAGCGATGTCCTGCCCATGGTTTCTCTTCTCTGTACAAACTCTTTATTTGCCTGTGTCCTTTCCCCATGTCTGATCTTCACCCTCATTTCTCTCCATGCTTGCTCTCCTACCCTGTTCCTTCTCTTCAACTGTTTCTGCTGACCATTCTAATTCTTTTCCTGAGAGGGGACTCATGGGCCCTTCTTCTTATTTATCTTTTTTTGGGTCAGTGAATTCTAGTATGGTTATCCTGTAATATGTGACTAATTTCTGCTTAAAACTGAATTCATACCATGTGTGTCTTTCAGGGTCTGGGTTACCTCACTTAGATTGATTTTTTTTTTTAAAGTTCTATCAATTTCCCTGCAAATTTGCATGATGTCCTTGTTTTTAATAGCTGAGTAGTATTCCATTATGGAAATGTACCACATTTTCTTTATCTGTTTTCAGTTGAGGGGCATCTGGGTTGTTCCCAGTTTCTGATATTATGCATAAAACGTCTATGAACAAAGTTGAGCAAATGTCCTTGTTGTATGGCGGAACATTTTGGGATATATGCCCAGGAGTGCTATAACCGGGTCTTGAGGTAGAGCTATTTATTCCCAGTTTTATGAGAAAGTGCCAGATTGATTTCCAAAGTGGTTGTACAAGTTTGTACTCTGACCAGCAATTAAAGAGTGTTCCCTTCTGTCCACATCCTTTCCAGCACGTGCTGTCACTTGAGTGAGTTTTTTATCTTAGTCATCCTGATAGGTGTAAGATGCAATCTCAGTCATTTTGGTTTGCATTTCCCTGATGACTAAGGATGCTGAACATTTCTTTAAGTGCTTCTCAGCCATTAGAGATTGTTGTTGAGAATTCTCTGTTTAGCTATGTAACCAATTTTTTATTGGGTTATTGTATTTGCTGGTGTTCAATTTCTTGGGTTCTTCATATATTTTGGATATTAGCCCTCTGTCTGATATAATATTGAGGAAGATCTTTTCCCAATCTGTATGCTGCCGTTTTGTTCTCTTTTGCCTTACAGAATCTTTTTTGCGTGTTCTGTGTTTTGCCTTACAGAACTTTTTCAGTTTCATTTATTAATTACTAATCTCAGTGCCTGATCTGGTGGTGTGCTGCTGAGTAAGTTGTCTCCTGTGCTAGTGAGTCCAAGTCTCTTCCCCACTTTCTCTTCTAATAGATATAGTATGTTTGGATTTATGTTGCAGTCTTTGATCCGTTTTGACTAGAGTTTTGTGCAGGGTGATAAATATGAATCTATTTTTCTACGTTGCAGACATCCAGTTAGACTAGCACCATTTGTTAAAGATGCTGTCTTTTTTACATTGTAGGGTTTTTGGCTTTTTTTGTCAAAAGCCAAGTGTCTGTAAGTGTGTGGGTTTATTTCTGGATCTTAGATTCAATTTCATTGATCAACATGTCTGTTTTTATGACAACACAATGCAGTTTTTTATTCCTATTGTTTTTTAGTACAACTTGAGATCATGGATGGTGATAATTCCAGAAGTTCTCTTATTGTACAGGATTGTTTTCCAAAGCCTGGGTCTTTTAAATGTGTCTTAGTAAGTGGGTAAGGTTCATCTGTGTACAACCTCAAAACAAGCGTGGCATGTTTTTTTAGAAATAACCTATGTATTTGTTACTCTATCTGTGTCTGTGTTTGTGGGATAATTACGTCTTTATCTCCTGTACACCAGTGTGGACTGTTTGCTACCTCAAATATTTTACTTAAAGACAGTGTTTATTTTGTTCCTTACATGTAGCCTGTTATTTTCTTCTGTTTTTCTGTTTCTCCATTTGTCCCACATAAAGTTTCCTCCACTAATGTTAACCTGAGATGCTGAAACTGAGGGGAATCTTAAACTTTTATAGGTAGAATGAACTTGGAAGAAGAGACCAATTGAGTACATTGATTTTCACTTAGGTGAGACTTTTCACATAAGTATTAACCGAAGACCAATTTAGCATTGAATTTGACAACCTTACCATGCACCTTCTAACACAGTTATGTACCAATAAATTCACCTTTTATTTTTACCTTGCTTATAAGGTAATTTATTTTTTATATAAAGTATAAGTCTGTCATCTTAAAATTAAAGATGTTACCAGAACCCAGCTGGATAAAGGGGTTTACATCATTTACCACATTTTCTGCCAGTCAAAAAAATCAATTTCATTGATTATTTTATCACTTGTATGACACTTGATTTTACTTACTTCAAGTTTTCAAATGGTTATTCCCAAATAGTGATTATGAAATAATTCCATAAAACACTACTACTCTGAGTTTAAATTTTTATTCAACTATATTGGTTTTGAGGGTAGAACTGGGAGGAAAGGAGGAAGGGAACTGCACTTGGGATATTAAGTAAATAAATAAATAAACCTTAAAAACCAAATATATCAGTTTCACTGATACAGGAGGCACATATTTTAAATAACAGCACTTCAACTCTACTTATGAGCCAAAATTAACTCACAAAAATCTTGTGAATGGGGTGACATTTTATGAAAAGCAGCAAATGCCTTAAATTTTCTGTTGCAAAGTTGCACAAATCATGGATATCTATTTAATATCGTTATACAGTTGATGGAGTTATTTATCTCATAGAAAAATGACATTTTCAGCTGATTTCCTTGGAGAAGATGTTTAAGTGGAGTTAAGGAAGTAATTGTGACTTATTTATGTGAATTCATATGAATTAGGCTTGGAAGGTGCTACTGAGAAGGGTCATAAAATATGGTTTCTTTTTAAAATTCATTTACTTTTATTATTATCAGTTTATTCACATTGTAATCCAGCTGCAGCCCCTCCCTCGCCACGTCCCTATTGTCACCCTCCCTCCTTCATCTCCTCCCATGCCCCTCCCCAAGTCCACTGATAGGGGAGGTCCTTCTCCCTTTCCTTCTGACCCTAGCCTATCAGGTCTCATCAAGACTGGCTGCATTGTCTTCCTCTGTGGCCTGGTAAGGCTGCTTCCTACTCAGGGGGAGGTGAACAAAAAGCCAGACACTGAGTGGCTGTCAGAGACAGTCCCTGTTTCCATTACTTGGAAAACCCACTTGGAGAATGAGCTGCCATAGGCTACATTTTTGCAGGGGTTCTAGGTTATCTCCATTCATGGTCCTTGGTTGGAGTATCAGTCTCAGAAAAAACCCTGGGCCCAGATTTTTTGATTTTGTGGCTCTCTTTGTGGAGCTCCTGTCCCCTCCAGGTCTTTCTATCTCTCCCTTCTTTCATAAGATTCCCTGCAATTGCCCAGAGTTTGGCTATGAGTCTCAGCATCTGCTTTGATACACTGCTGGGTAGAGTCTTTCAGAAACTCTCTATGGTGGGCTCCTGTCCTATTTCTTGTTTTCTCCCTCTTCTGATATCTATGCCATTTTCCTTTTTGAGTAAGGATTGATCATCTTACCCAGGGTCCTCCTTCTTTCTTAGCTTCTTTAGGTGTACAAATTTTAGTATGTTTACTTATCCTATATTATATGTATAATCTCCACTTATAGGTGAGTATATACCATATGTGTCTTTCTGTTTCTGGGTTACCTCACTCAGGATGATCTTTTCCCATCACTTGCCTGCAAATTCCATGATTTCCTTGTTTTTAATTGCTGAGCAGTATTCCATTGTGTAAATGTACCACAATTTCTGCATTCATTCTTCCATTGAGGAACATCTAGGTTGTTTCTATATTCTGGCTATTACAAGTAAAGCTGCTAAACAACAATGTCATTTATTTTTAGTTTTAATTTTTTTTTAATTTTTGTTTTTTTATTAGTTACAGTTTATTCACTTTGAATCCAACTGTACGCCCCTCACGCATACCTTCCCAATCCCACCCTTCCTTTCTCTTCTTCTCCTATGCCCCTTTCAGAGTCCAGTGATAGGGGAAGTCCTCCTCCCCTTCCATCTAACCCTAGTCTATCAGGACTGGCTTCTTTGTCTTCCTCTGTGGACTGGTAAGGCTGCTCCCCCTTCAGGTGTAGGTGATCAAAGAGCAGAACACTGAGTTCATGTCAGAGATGGTCCCTGTTCCTGTTCTTGGGGAACCCTCTTGGGCACTGAGCTGCCATGGGCTACTTCTATGCAGGGTTTCCATGCATGGTCCTTGTTTGGAGTATCAGTCTCAGAAAAGATCTCTGTGCCCAGATTTTTTTGGTTCTGTTGCTCTCATTGTGGAGCTCCTGTTCCCTCCAGGTCTTTCTATCTTCACCTTCTTTCATAAGATTCCCTGCACTCTGAAAAAAGTTTAGGTATCTATCTCAGCATATGTTTTGATACCCTGCTGAGTAGAGTCAAATAAGAGCTTTTGTTCATTCTTTAGAGTTAAGTCATTTCATAGATAGAAAAATAGGCAGTTAGTTCATTTTTTTAACAAAAAGGTTTATTCTGAACAATACCAGTTTAGAATAATTTTTATCTATTGTAGTAAAATGAACACACAAAATCAAACATTTTAAACATCTATGCAGGTAGTATGAAGCTTGAATTTTGAAATGTATAGCATAGATTATAAAACTGGGAGTTATAATTCATGCTTTTAATGCCAAATTTCAACTAGCAGAAGCAGAGGATTGATGCCCATCAATATTATAAAACAGGACACTGAAAAGGAAGAGTAACATAATGCTTTAGAAAGAAAATATGCTGTATAGATTTGGTGTTGACAAATAGCATAATTTCACAGATCTTACCATTCATTTCTGTGTTTTATAGTACATGTGTCTCTCTTTCTTTATTACCACATTTCTTCACTCTTTCTTGATATTTCCATTTACATTGTCTCAGTTCATCTCTGCCAAGAGCATTCTAACTTCTCACATTGTAATTTGTCTGAAACGCCTCTCAGTGATGTAGAGATGGTTTTCTTCTTACTAAATCTAACCAGAAACATTTCATCTTCTATTTCAGATGTTATTTGTGAAATATTTCTACCCTCTGTTGTATTTTTTTATCAACTTCTTTTGTGGCAGTATCTTCCAAGGTAAAACCAGCAATGGAAAGCATGTGACATAATGAAAAACACGGCTGTGTTCTTTGCCTCCAAAATCTTGTCTTAAAAAATAATTATATGAAGTTGAGAATATTTCTTTCAAGGTCTGTAAAGAATTGTGTTGTTAATTTGATGAGAATTGCATTGAATCTGTAGATTGCATTTGCTAAGATGGCCATTTTTACTATGTTAAACATGCCAAGCCATGAGCATGGGAGATCTTTCCATCTTCTGATATCTTCTTCTAATTCTTTCTTCAGAGACTTGAATTTTTTTTCATACAAGTCTTTGATTTTCTTGCTTAGGTACCAAGGTACTTTAAGAGATAGCCTGTGGCAATTCAGTATCCAAATAGCCTTCATAGTAACGGGGACAGTGACTGTATCTGACATAAATTGATTGGCCTGCTCTTTGATCACCTCTCCCCAAGGGGTGCAGCCTTACCAGGCCACAGAAGAAGAAAATGCAGCCACTCCTGATGAGACCTTATTGACTAGGATCAGAGGGAAGGGGAGGAGGACCTCCCTTTTCAGTGGACTAGGAGAGGGATATGGGTGGGGAAGAGGGAAGGTGGGATTGGGAAGGGAGGATGGAGGGAGGTACAGGGGGGATACAAAGTGAATAAACTGTACTTAATAAAAAATATATAACTAAAATGCTAAAAAAATATTCAAATAATAGAAAGAATGTATTCCTAAATAGGCATCATTCTATTTAGATACATTTGAAAAATTTTGCTTCAGGTCTAAAAGAAATAAAAGGATATTGAGATTTTTTTTGTTTCCAGTAAGCCCCTGAAAAGATTCCAATACACTGTGAGTCCTATCACATGGAATCTGGAGAACCAATAGGTTGGAGAGGTGACATGTTTAGAAGATTCCTATGCAAGTAGTTCTGCAAACATTTTCTCATTTCTCATTTTTCAAGTATGTATAAACATCAGAGAAACACCTGCAAAATTTATAATTTAATGTTTTTAATAGCTTTATATAACTAATTTGTGAATTTTCAATGTGCAGTCATATTGATGGGTATCTATCTCTTTTCATCTTGCTATTATGAATAGATCAGTTATAAGAAAAGATGCCCACAGTGTTTCTTAAGAACAGAAAATCTATAATTAAAGGCTCTATGACCTTAATGTTGTAGGAGTCAATCTAGGTACTGAAGCAAAAATCTCACTATTTGCAAAAAGCAGCTGAGACTGAGCACTCTACCAGTATAATCAAATTCTAAATTGGCATCAGATAATAATTTTGAAGAAAGTGTTTTATTTTTTAGTATCTTATGGACTTGATGTTTATGGATACAAACTTTACATATTAAAGTCTTAATTCTTCACTGAAGATGACATTGGGTGTAAACTTTGTTTGATGTTGACATGAGATTTGGCTGTAAAATAAAATATGCAGTGATGGTGATTTGGTCTTGGATTTCCAGCCTCTAGAAATATGTGAAATATCTTATATATATATTTTTTTTTATTTTTTAACTTTTATTAATTACACATTATTCATTTTGTATCCCCCCATAAGGCCCTCTCTCCTCCCCTCCCTCCCCTTTCTGCATGCATGCCCCTCCCCAAGTCCACTGATAGGGGAGGTCCTCGTCTCCTTCTTTCTATCTTAGTCTATCAGTTCACATCAGAAGTGGTTGCATTGTCATCTTCTGTGGCCTGGTAAGGCTGCTCCCCCCTCAAGGGGCAGTGATCAAAGAGCAGGCCAATTAGATTATGTCAGAGACAGTCCCTCTTCCCATTAACTATGTAACCCACTTGGACACTGAACTGCCATGGGCTACATCTGTGCAGGGGTTCTAAGTTATCTCCATGAATAGTCCTTGATTGGAGTATAAGTCTCTGGGAAGTTCCCTGTGTTCAAATTTTCTTGTTCTGTTGCTCTCCTTGTGGAGTTCCTGTCCTCTCTAGCTCTTACTGTTTTCCACTTCTTACATAAAATTCCATTCACTCTGCCTGACAGTTGGCCATTAGGCTCAGCATCTGCTTTGATAGTCAGCAGGGGAGAGGCTTTCAGAGGACCTCTGTGGCAGGTTTCTAGGTTGTTTCCTGTTTTCTTTTTCTTCTGATGTCCATCCTCTTTGCCTTTCAGGATGGGGATTGACCATTTTAGGTAGGGTCCTCTCTCTTGCTTAGTTTCTTTAGATGCACAGATTTTCGTGGGTTTATCCTATGTTGTATGTCTATATGAGTGAATATATACTGTGTGTGTATTTTGCTTCTGGGACAACTCACTCAGGATGATCCTTTCCAGGTCCCACCATTTACCTGCAAATTTCATGATTTCCTTATTTTTCATTGCTGAGTAATACTCCATTGTATAAATGTACCACAATTTCTGCATCCATTCTTCAGTTGAGGGACATCCGGGCTGTTTCCACCTTCTGGCTATTACAAATAAAGCTGCTCCAAACGTGGTTGAGCAAAGGTCCTTTTTGTGTATTTGAGGCTCCTTTGGATATATGCCTAGGAGTGGTATGGCTGGATCTTGAGGAAGCACTATTCCTAGTTGTCTGAGAAAGCACCAGATTGATTTCCAGAGTGGTTGTACAAGTTTACATTCCCACCAGCAGTGGAGAAGGGTTCCCCTTTCTCCACAACCTCTCCAGCATGTGTTGTCACTTGAGTTTTTGATCTTGGCCATTCTGATGGATGTAAGGTGAAATCTCAGGGTTGTTTTGATTTGCATTTCCCTAATGGCTAATGACATTGAGCATTTCTTTAAGTGCTTCTCTACCATTCCATTATTCCTTTACAGAGAGTTCTCTGTTTAGCTCTGTTTCCCATTTTTTTAAGTGGATTACTTGATTTGCTGCTTTTCATCTTCTTTAGATCTTTATATATACTGGATATGAGTCCTCTGTCAGATAAAGGGTTGGTGAAGAATTTTTCCAATCTGTAGGCAGTCGTTTTGTTTCGATGACACTGTCCTTTGCTTTACAGAAGCTTTTCTTTTTCATGAGGTCCCATTTATTGATTGTTGCTCTTAGAGCCTGTGCTCTTGGTGTTCTGTTCAGAAAGTTGTCTCCTGTGCCAATGAATTCTAGGGTATTCCCCAAATTTTTTTCTAATCGATTTAATGTGTGTGGTTTTATGTTGAGGTCTTTGATCCACTTGGATTCAGTTTTGTGCAGGGTGATAAATATGGATCTATTTTCTTTTTTCTACATGTACACATCCAGTTGGACGAGCACCATTTGTTGAAGATGCTATCTTTTTTCCATTGTATGGTTTTGGTGTCTTTGTCAAAGATCAGGTGTCCATAAGTGTGTGGGTTTATTTCTGGGTCTTCTATTTGGTTCCATTGATCCACCATTCTGTTTCTATGCCAGTACCATGCAGTTTTTAAAATTGTTGCTCTATAGTACAGCTTAAGATCAGGGATGGAGATACCTCCAGAAGATCTTTTATTGTTGAGGATTGTTTTAGCAATTCTGGGTTTCTTGTTATTCCATATGAAGTTGAGAATTTTTCTTTCCAGGTCTGTAAAGAATTGTGTTGTTAATTTGATGAGAATTGCATTGAATCTGTAGATTGCTTTTGGTAAGATGGCCATTTTTACTATGTTAGTCCTGCCACGCCATGAGCATGGGAGATCTTTCCATCTTCTCATATCTTCTTCTAATTCTTCAGAGACTTGAAATTTTTTTCATACAAGTCTTTGACTTCCTTGATTAGGGGTACTCCAAGGTACTTTATATCATTTGTGGCTATTGTGAAGGGTGTTGTTTCCCTAATTTCTTTCTCAGCCCTTTTGTCTTTTGTATACAGGAGGGCTACTGCTTTTTTTTTGAGTTAATTTTGTATCCGGCCACTTTGCTGAAGGTGTTTATCAGCTGTAGGAGTTCCCTGGTAGAGTTTTTGGGGTCACTCATGTATACTATCATATCATCTGCAAATAGTGATAATTTGACCCCTTCCTTTCCAATTTGTATCCCCTTGATCTCCTTCAACTGTCTTATTGCTCTAGCAAGGAATTCCAGACTATGTTGAAGAGATATGGAGAGAGTGGGCAGCCTTGTCTTGTCCCTGATTTCAGTGGGATTGCTTTAAGTTTCTCTCCATTCAGTTTGATGTTGGCTATAGGATTGCTGTATCTCGCCTTTACTATGATTAGATATGTGCCTTATATCCCTGATCTCACCAATACTTTAAACATGAATGGATGTTGGATTTTTTCAAATGCTTTTTCAGCATCTAGGGAGATTATCATGTGGTTTTTTTTTTCTTTCAGTTTCTTAATATGGTGGATCACATTGATGGATTTCCATATATTGAACTACCCCTGCATACCTGGGATGACACCTACTTGGTCATGTTGGATGATATCTTTGATGTGTTCTTGTATTCAGTTTGCAAGTATTTTGTTGAGTATTTTTGTGTTAATGTTCATTAAGGAGATTGACCTGAAATTCTCTTTTTTTGTTGGGTCTTTGTGAGGTTTATGTACCAAGGTGACTGTGGCTTCATAGAATGAGTTTGGTAATGTTCCTTCTGTGTCTATATTTGGAATAGTTTGAAAAGAACTAGAATTAGCTCTTCTTCGAAGGTTTGGTAGAATTCTGCATTGAAACCATCAGGTCCTGGGCTTTTTTTTTTTTTTTGCATGGGAGACTTTCGATGACTGCTTCTATTTCCTTGGGTGATATAGGACTATTTAATTGATTTACCTGGTCCTGATTCAGCTTTGGTAAGTTGAATCAATCAAGGAAATTGTCCATTTCATTTAGATTTTCAAATTTTGTGGCATATAGACTTTTGAAGTAAGTCCTAATGATTGTTTGGATTTCCTCAGTGTCTGTATCTATGTCCCCCTTTTCATTTCTGATTTTGTTTATTTGGATGGTGTCTCTCTGCCTTTTAGTTAGCTTGGCTAAGGGTTTGTCTATCTTGTTGATCTTCTCAAAGAACCAGCTCTTGGTTTCATTGATTCTTCATAATTCCAGTATCTTTTATATTTTTAACTTAGTCATGTAACATAAATCAATGAAGACTATGGAAACCATTTGATAGAGAGAATTTTGGGTCTCCTTTATGGTGCCAAATCCTTTTTGTCTATTGGAGGGCTTACCTGGGAAGAGGTATAGAAAACTTTAGAACGACTAAATCTACACTGAAGTGGCTTTGGGGTTCTTGTTTCACAACTTTCAAGCAAAGCTAAGCTTCTGAGAGACATTTATAACAATTTTATAGGTATAAGCATAGAAAGAGAGTAAGAAAGAGAAAGAGAGAGAGTACAGAGCTTTTCTGTGGCAGGAGTGAGTCCATGAGCTTGGGATTCTATTGAGATTCAAGTTAGTCTGGGGCTTTTGGCAGAACTTTCAGCAGAAACAGAGTTAATGTTGAAACAGGAATGAGCTGATCAGTACAGTTGACCCAACTATAAAGGGTCCTGGTGGCTCTTCTCACTTTCTCTGACATCCTCACACAGTTTCAGGTATTTTTAAGAGATTACAGTCAGCCAGGCTCCAGAATTTTGCTTGGCATTCCTAGCCTCTGATAAGGATATTCTCTGAGATGATGTTTGTGGGTAAAAAGAAAGCTGCCATAATTTCTCTGCCAGAATTCTTAGTATAAACAAAACTAAGTATGAATGAAATAGCTTGTGAGTGACATAATTTTCTAGGATGTAATTTTCTGGGAGTAATCAAATTCTTTAAGTAAGTGTGGATTCACCTCTACTCTTCAGGGTGATTTTTTTTTTTTAATATTCTCAGTTTTGAAAAATATTTGTCCTAAGAAGGAGTCTAAATAACCCAAACAAGTTCAGTACGAATTGGAAAGAATTTTTTTACATGTACAGATTTTTTTCTTTATTAATTATACTTTATTCATTTTGTATCCCCCCTGTGGTTCCCTCCCTCCTCCTGTCCCAATCCCTCCCTTTCTCCACCCTCTGCATGTATGCCCCTCCCCAAGTCCACTGATAGGGGAGGACTTCTTTTCCTTCCTTCTGATCTTAGTCAATTAGGTCTCATCAGGAGTGGCTGCATTGTCTTCTTCTGTGGCCTGGTAATGCTGCTTCCCCCTCAGGGGGAAGTAATTAAAGAGCAGGCCAATCAGTTCATGTCAGAGACAGTCCCTGTTCCTATTACATTGGAACCCACTTGGATACTGAACTGCCATGGGCTACATCTGTGCAGGGGTCTGAGGTTATCTCCATGCATAGTCCTTGGTTAGAATATCAGTCTCAGGAAAGACCCCTGTGCTCAGATTTTTTGGTTCTGTTGCTCTCCTTGTGGAGTTCCTGTCCTCTCCAGATCTTACTGTTTCCTACTTCTTTCTAGATTTTAGATCCAAGTTTCCTGTCATTATTTTTTTTCCAATTCATAAGATTGAATTGGAAAGAATTTAATGACAGGAAACTTGGATCTAAAATCTACATTTTGCCCTGTCTCATCACTTGGGACACAAATGTGGTGACATGGATGTAGACATGGAGGTAATTGGAGAAAATGATGTATATATGAAAACTCCCATTACATGTTTGTATAATAAATTAATATGCTTTTATATTTTTATTATTTTAATTCTACTTTTAAAAATCTGTTTTTCCAGGATAAACATCGAAAGTAGAAGACAAAGAACACGACAGGCACCTTCTACAGGGGGCCTCTGAAAGACTCTAATCATCAGGGTTTATAAAAAAAATGATGAGATGCATAGCCAAACTTTGGGCAGAGTACCAGAAACCTTATGGAAGAAAAGGGAGATAGAAAGACCTGGAGGAGACAGGAACTCCACAAGGAGACCACAGAACCAAAAAACCTGGGACCAGAAGGTCCTACAGAGACCGATAATCTAGGCAAGTACCATACATGGAGAGGACCCACACCTCCTGTTCAGTCTCCAAGTGGGTCCCCTAGTAAGGGGGACAGGGTCTGTCTCTGACATGAACTCAGTGGTTGGTTCTTTGATCACCCCCCCCCGGGGAGTGCAGCCTTGCCAGCACACAGAGAAAGACAGTGGGGCCAGTCCTGATGAGACCTGATAGGCTAGGGTCAGAGGGAAGGGGAGGAAGTCCTCCCCTATCAGTGGATTGGGGAGGGGTATAGGAGAGAAGGGTGATGGAGGGTGGGATTGGGAGGAAATGAGGGAGGGGGATACAGCTGGGATACAAATTGAATAAACTGTAATGAATAAACTATTAAAAAAACAAACAAAAAATCAATGTGTCTTAATGTTTTATTTTGCTGATACACTGGTCACATACTTTATAAAGCATCATTTAATTCACATTATGTTAAGATAATTTTTCTTAGTAGTATAACTGTGTGAATAAGTACACAATATTTACTATTTAACTACTTTAATGTGTATATATAATCATTTTCTTATGCAGCATCATTATTGTGCATTTAGGATAATAATGCCATAAGAAGCACGTTTCATAGAACCTTTTCCAGTTTTGTAACTATTTCTACCAGAAAGATTCCCTAGTAACACATACTATGTATCATTGGGAATTAGTAGGATTTCACTTTTAAAATGACTACTTTGTATTACCAATTTTTATTTCAAATTTTAGTAACAACTCACACTTCCTCCAGAATTACTTGAAAGTACATTTTCACTGCACTCTTGTCAACATTGCCATTTATTATTATTCAGACTGTTGAACTCGATGTCTGATTGAGACTAGAGCAGTGACAGATTGTTCTGCCCATCTCAGAGAGATGATAGACATTTGAAAAATGGTTTTGTTTGTATTTATTTTAGTGTGTTAAACAGAAGTAGAATGTGCTTTGGTTCTTAATTTCTTTACATATCAGATAAAGAAAATATATCTAATACCTTCCTTTTCTCTATTTAACAATATTTTAATTATTGTGAAAAACTTTGGTAAGTTTAATGTTTGAATAATTTGTTTTGGTTAGACATGGTAAAGTAAGATGTAAAATTTGTGAAAGCTTACCACAAGCATGCAATGCATAGAAAATGTTTTCTGCTATATTTCTAAGGTGATTTACAATCAAATTCCAAGTCAATCTCTTTGAGATGCAGCAGCCATCCATGTTTTTTCCCACTCCACCCTGACTCAGAGCATCACTATTCTTAGCTTTGTGCTCTTTAGAGAATGTGCTGTGATGGTCTCCTTCCCCCATTTTCTCTAATTTTATTCTGTCAAAATATATTCTTTCTTTGTCTATAGTACACCTAACTGGAAGATTTTCTTCCATTGAAAGTCTCTAATAATTGATTACTAGCAGTTCTTAAAACCTTACAGCAATCAGAATGATTGCATTTTCAGTTTACATTATTCATTTTCATTTTCTGAAGAGCATCATCCCCTATGTCACCACCTTAGTTTGGTCATGTGACTTGTGATGGCTCTTAGAATGTAAACAACAGTGAAGCAAGCTGTATCTAAGAGAAAACTTTAAATGCACCATGGGTGTGCTACTTTGCTGTCTTTGCTGCAGAACAGTGACATTCTATGCAGGCCTCTCTCCTATCTGTAGCCCAATGAAAGGTTTGTGTTTTAGTTACGGCTTCTATTGCTATGAAGAGACACCATAACCACGGAAATTATTATAAGGAAAGAATTTAATTGGGCTGGATTACTGTTCCGAGGTTTATCCATTATCAGCATGGTTGGAAACAGGCATGGTGCTGCTGAGACGCAGAGAATTCTACATCTGGATATGCAGGCAGCAAAAAGAGATGGTGAGCCACTGGGCCTGGTATGAGATTTGGAAATCCTCAAAGTCTACATCGGTGGCACAGTTCCTGCAGCAATGCCATAATTACCCCAACAAAGCCATACTTCCAAAGAGTGCCACTCCCTATGGGCCACACATTCAAAAACATGAGACATTTGCATAGGGCCATTCCTATTTAAACTACCACTTTCCACTTTCTGACCCCATAGGCTTTTAGCCATATCATAATGCAAATGTGTTTATTCCAACTTTTAAAATCCTGATAGTCTATAACGGTCTCAACATCTATGAAATTCCAAAGTCTTTTCTGAGACTCTTTTTAACTCTAATCCCCTGTAAAATCAAAATCAAAAAGCAGATCACTTATTCCAATACATAATGGCACAGGATGTATATTACTGTTCCAAAATGAAGGAAAGGGAACATAGTGAGGAAATACTGCACCAAAGCAAGACCAAGAACCAGCAGGGCAAACTCTAAACTCTACAGCTCCAAGTCTGATGTCAAAGCACTCTTCAGAACTCCAGCTCCATTCATCTTTGTTGACTGCAACACACTTCTTTCTCTTGGGCTGGTTTCACTCCGTTAGCAGTTTTCCTTGGCAGATTTCCCATGACTCTGGTAAATCCAACATCTTGGGATCTCCAATTCAAGCTTCATCTTCACAGCTTCATGCAGTGGCCTCTCTAGGCCTCCATGCAGGGATACCCCTGACACATGCCTGACCTCAATGGCCTTCCTCAGTTGTGGAGAGTGATTCCATAGCCTCTTACTTCTATCCTTGACTCTTTTTTTTAATTAAATTTTGTTCTTTAATATTATTATTTGTTATAACTTATTTACTTAGTATCCTGGCTGTGGCCCCCTCCCTCATCTCCTTCCAATCCCACCCTGTCTTGCCCTCCCCTATGTCTCTCCCCTAGTCAACTGATAGGCTACACCTGAGCAGGAAGTCTAGCTCCTCTCCAGAACTACGTGGACGAAGCTGCCAAATTCTGCTGCTTTCTGGAGATAGAACATGCTCCCCTTGTTTAATTACGTCTTCACCAGCTTTCTGTTTTGATGGCTTCACTCATTGCCTCAGATTAGATGTCCTCTAACTTGCTCTATAGACCAGGCTGGCCTTAAACTCTGAGATTTGCCAGCCACTGCCTTCTGAGTGCTCTGATTAAAGGTGGGTACCATCATGCCTGGCCTGCACTTTTCTTTAATTCCTTTTCACTTTTCTCTGACTACTTTCCACAAGATGGAAGCTTACTGGATGGGTCTTGCTCTGAGATCACCCTCCCTCTGTGCCACTCAGCATCAGGCTTTTCTTTAATCTTTTTACACTCCCTGTGTCCCTTTTCTCCTCAAACTGTACATTTTGTATTTTTCCTTGCTCTATTTTCTTTTTCTCATTATAGATCTGTTTAATCATTGCCACTAATAAACATAGAACACAGTCAACACTAGATAGTTCTGAAATCTCTGGTAACACAATTAATACAAACTTTTCAATTTGGCCTCAGTCAGACTTACCAGACAAGGGAAGAATCCAGCCACATTATTCAACAAAATTTCCCAAGAACAGTCTGTAGGCCACATACTAATATTTTCTCCTCTGACCCTGCTTGAGCCTGACCATCCTTATCTGCATTCCTCCCAGCACCACTGTCTTCTATGCTCCTGCTGGGATGGCCTATTAAACCCCACTTAAAGCTGTCAACCACTTTCCTAATTTAAAGTCCCAAAATCCATATGCCTCCAGACTAAAGCACAATCAGGCCGATTGGTAATACCCTAGTTGCTGGTACCTACTTCTGTCTTTTTAGGGTTTCTATTGCTGTGAAGGAATACCATGACTAAGGTAAGTCTTATAAAGACAACATTTAATTAGTGCTGGCTTATATGTCAGAGGTTTATTCGTTACCACCATGGTGGAAGCATGGCAGCATTGAAGCATGGAAGCATGCAGGCAGATGCAGTGCTGGAGAGTAGCTGGGAGTTTCTACATCTGCAGGCAGCTGGAACAGAGTGAGAGCTACTGGTTCTGGCTCAAGTCCTGAGACCTCAAAGATTACTCCAGTGACAAACTTCCTTCAATGAAGCCACACCTTCTCCCACACCTTCTCCAAGAGCCCATACCACCAAATTCTTTCAAATAATATTCTTTCAAATAAGGCCACTCCCTTTGAGCCTTTGGGTGGCATTTTTATTAGAAATATGACATCTTGTTTCTCATAGCATAGTGGCTCCAGTCAGTGTATAACATACCCAAATTAGTCACTGCAAGCTTCAGTTTTACCTGTTTCAATATAAAAACAAAATAAAACAAAAAACATTTTCAACAAGCAGCTGGTAGCACAGACATTTAATCCTAGCACTTGGGAGGCAGAGCCAGGTGAATCTCTAGGTTCGAGGACATCCTGATCTACATAGTGAGTTCCAGGACAGCCAGGGCTACACAGAGAAACCCTGTTTTGTTATTGAAACAAAACCAAAAGGGTTAATTAATTAATTAAATAATTAATTAATGTTTGATTATTCCTAATTCATTAAAGGTTTATTTGGGGGGAGGGGGCTTTGTTTTGCTTTGTTTGCTATATTTAGTGTCAACTAAAAATCACGTTTTTCTACCTCACATTGAATTGGGTTAAACTCATGAAGTACTGTTTGCTGCCGATGCTCAAACACAATGACATTCATTTCTGTCCAGAGACAAGACAATTGTGTACCTGTATTAAGGCCTGTCCAGTAGATGTTCTATTCTGCTGCTACTGCTATTCCCTCCTGTTTGGGCACATCTAGTTCCTTCCTCCTGTTCTGCTCCCCAGTGCTGAAAGGGGATCCCAGCATTGAAGTTAGTTTCTGCTGTTTTCCCTTCTGTTGCTTTTCTTATTCCTTATATTGCTCCTATTCGTCGTAGTTAGCTAAATTATTTTATGCCTCATCTATCTCTGTCTTCAGGTACGTAACTTCTGCTTGGACCAGGATTGTTCTATAGTACTCATAAAACATCTTTTAAGTGAATAAATGAATATTGTGACCCTTTGTTAAGCCAGGATTTCTGCTAGTACATTTTTTTCTTCTCTCTTAGTTTTTTTTTTTTACTGGTATTTCATTTTGATAGGGAGTTCTTTTGAATATGCTAAATATTCTTCAGACTGATAAGAAATCTTTATCAGTCTTTAAAACAAAATACCATAGTAGTTTTATGGCCTCATGCCTAGAACTTTATCCTTCCATACCCTGTGTTGCTTGATTTGTGGTTTCTTTGAGATAGGCATGAAGACCTACACCTGCAGAAGGGTACTTAATGGGGACTCATAACTTCTGAAAGTTAATTTCATGGTATATCGTTGTTGTAAGCAAGTGTTCATTATGTTTCCTTTTTTAATTTTTAGTTTTTATATTAATTACAGTTTATTCATTTTGTATCCCAGCTGTAGCCCCTTCCCACTTCCCCTCCTAACCCCACCCTCCTCTCATTCCTCCAATGCTCCTCTCCAAGTCCACAGAGAAGGACAATGCAGCCAGTTCGGATGAGACTGAATAAGCTTATGTTTCCTTTTAAATGACTTTCCTTCCTGGGTATGAGCAGGGTGGTCCTGAGCAAGTTATAGAGACAGGTGTCATAAACACAACTCAATCATGATACCAAGACAGGCTTCCTGGAATGTGGTCTCCATGGATATCCAGCCCGCCTCAATGGATATTACTGTCAATCCTGAATGTACATGGTAAGGACAATTGCTCATGTACTATATCGGCCATGACTTGAGCAGATGTTCTTGTTGATTCTGTGAACATTTATCTAGCCAGCTCCATCATTTAAAAATCCTCCTGGCTGGTATTGTGTTTTGTTTTGGTTTTTTGTTTGTTTGCTTGTTTGTTTTGATACATATATCCAAGTAGTGAGACCAAAATTTTATTTCTCAACAGCCATAGTATCCAAAAAAAAAGCTTCTTTTTAATAGAAATCATGAAAAAGCCTCATTAGCCATCAGGGAAATGCAAATCAAAACAACCCTGAGATTTCACCTTACACCCATCAGAATGGCCAAGATGAAAAACTCAAGTGATAATACATGTTGGAGAGGTTGTGGGGAAAGTGGAACTCTCCTCCACTGCTGGTGGCAATGTAAAATTGTACAACCACTTTGGAAATCATTCTGGCACTTTCTCAGACAATTAGGAATACTGCTTTCTCAAGATCCATCTATACCACTCCTAGGCATGTATCCAAAAGAGGCTCAAGTACACAAAAAGGACATTTGCTCAACCATGTTTGTATCAGCCTTATTTGTAATAGCCAGAAGCTGGAAACAGCTCGGATGCCGCTCACCTGAAGAATGGATGCAGAAATTGTGGTACATCTACACAATGGAGTATTACTCAGCAATGAAAAATAAGGAAATCATGAAATTTGCAGGTAAATGGTGGGACCTGGAAAGGATCATCCTGAGTGAGCTGTCCCAGAAGCAGAAAGACACACACGGTATATACTCACTCATATAGACTTATAGGATAAACCTACTAAAATCTGTACATCTAAAGAAACTAATCAAGAGAAAGGACCCTGACTAAAACACTCAATCCCCATCCTGAAAGGAAAGAGGATGGACATCAGAAGAAGAAGAAAACAGGAAACAACCTAGGAACCTGCCACAGAGGACCTCTGAAAGACTCTGCCCTGCAGACTATCAAAGCAGATGCTGAGACTTTATGGCCAACTGTTGGGCAGAGTGCATGAATCTTATGTAAGAAGTGGGAAATAGTAGGTTATGGAGAGGACAGGAACCCCACAAGGAGAGCAACCGAACCAGAAAATTTGAACAAAGGGGTCTTCCCAGAGACCCATATTCCAACCAAGTACCAGGCATGGAGATAACCTAGAACCCCTGCACAGATGTAGTCCATGGCAGCTTAGTGTCTAAGTGGGTTACATAGTAACGGGAACTGCCTCCAACACAATTTGATTGGCCTGCTCTTTGATCACCTCCCCCTGAGGGGAGAGCAGTCTTACCAGGCCACAAAAGATGACAATGCAGCTACTTCTGATGTGATTTGATAGACTAAGATCAGAAGGAAGGAGAGGAGGACCTCCCCTATCAGTGGACTTGGGGAGGGGCATGCATGAAGAAGGGGAAGGGAGGGTGGGATTGGGAGGGGAGGAGGGAGGGGCTTATGGGGGGATACAAAGTGAATAAAGTGTAAAAACTTTAAAAATAAAATAAAATAAAATAAAATAAATCACAAAAAAAGAGAAAATGTCATTCATGGTTTGGAAGGCTGTGCCATGACTCCATCAGATGACTAACAAATGGACTTTCCCTGTACTGACTATAGATAATTTTACCCCCAGCCAATCTGGACCTCATCATAGCATCCCTCAAAGGGGATGTTCAGGACCCTCTCTCCACCCATGGTAGCTAATGGGCATGTGCCAGTGGCTACATAAGCAGAGTTACTCTCACTCACCACGCTGGATTCAGAGAGCTCTCCACTCTGTTCAGTCCCCCTCCCAATAAAACCTTTATATGGTGGTTTTAGGACTGAGCTGGTGGCATAAAAAGTAGGTGTCTCCCAGGATCCTCTGCTCCAAGAATAGCCTGTAACAGCTCAGAGGCAGCAGAAAAAGTGACAGAGTGACAGAGCAAAGAGACTGTAGAGCTCCAAGTCTTCAGAAGTGCTGAGCAGGCAAGAGATAAAGAGAGCAGAACCTGTGGGGGAAAAAATGGAAGAGCTGTGAAGAGTAGAGATTGCTGGGTGAAACACTGCCAAAAGCTGAGACTGCAGAAGAGAGAAAGCAATGGCTATTGGAAGGTCTTCAGAAAGCTACAGAGACAAAGTTCTAGCTGCTGGAGAGCATGTCAGACTGCAACATTGGAAGCTGAGGAAGATTCACACCCTGTGTTCAGAGCTGTAACTCCAGCTACAGAGTACTGGACCCCTGGTCCTATGCTGTAGCAGTAAGAGTGAAGGTTTCCAACATGAAAAGGTTGAACTGGCTGACAAGAAGAGAGCTATGCATTTCCCATTTGTTATTTTCAACTGCATAGTGCAAAAGAACTCTCATCTCATTGGTGACACCTACAGTGGTTCCTTGCTTACACATTTTCATTTTTTTGTGATTCTCTAGCACTTTCTGCTGAACAAATGCTTCCAGACATAGGTGGAAAATGACAGGTACTCAGCCTTTAAGTCAGTTGGGAGACACTTTGATCTCTAGTAATTGATAACTTTATTAGTTTGCCATTCAAAGATTGCATGCAACAAGGGAAATTGGTCCTGGAGAAGATGGAAAGAATTTGAATTTTATGTCTGTTTTTTAAAGGTCTAGTTGATTTGGTGTGCTAACAAAAAGGCCAGAGGGTTATAACAGAAAGAAGCACCAGGTAAGGCTTCTAATTTATACCCTGGGTGTTTGGCTAAAATGTCATTTACTGTGAAGGTGGAATATTTGGCCTCAGTAGCCCCGAGGAAAAAGAAAACTGGTTTTATTTTGTCACTATCAGCTTTGAATAATTTGACTTCCATATGAAGCCACTGAGCTGGTTGTTGTACCTTATTGCACAGACAGTTCTTGAAGCCTACAACGGTGAGTGCAAATGACTTAAATATTGAAATAGTTCAGATTATGTTAAAGTCCATAAGAAGAAATATGGAGGATCACTGTCTTGATGCTTTCAAACATTCTAACATTGAAAGGTCAGGTGAAGATGGTGGAGAGTCACTGCTAAAGGAGAAGTGAATATTTAATTCATGCTCAACTGCCTTTTTAATTAGGTAAGACTTCGTTATTCCCTAAAGGTATTACCAGTCAAAGATAAAACTTAGATCTAAAGCACAAATACTTGAGGATATATACATTAAAGAGTTGCAAATATGCTGACTTGTGAGTTAGGGAATGTGGATTCTTTCATTTTCCTTCCTTATTAGTATTTACTTTAATTTTAATTGGTAACTCCATCTTCAAATACTTTTAGTTTGACATTCTGAATGTGTATGTAATCTCCTTCCTAATGAGTATTTAAATGAAGACAATCGTAGTATAATTTTATAGACAATAAAAGTCTACCTTTCCAGGAAAAAGTATAGGTACATCATTCTTCTCTATCTTCCCTGATCAGACCATCATTTTCCTTTTTGTAGTCTTCAGTGCTTTCCTTATTCTTAGAAAATTTGTGTCATGCCTATCAAGTGTAATTTCCATATCTTTAACTTTCCACTTCTGTAATCAGTCTCCTGTGAATTTTTCAATTTGAATTGAGGTCATTGTGGTTTGCATCAAATCCAATTTACTACAAATGTTTCCTGAAGTCTTCCCTTGTGATTTCCATTTTGTAATTCAATACTCCACTCCTTTACTATTTAAAGAACAATAAAATTGGAATGATAAAAAATGTCTAATTTTTATATTTTCAAAACATTCAGGATAAAGTCAAAATTATGAACGACCTGATTTACTCTTTGTTCTTTTTCTTTTCTTTTTAAATTCACAGTGGTAGTGTAGTATTGGACCAATGGCATCAAATGTTATTTAAACACAAATTATCATAGTCCTTTTTTATTTATTATCTTTGATTTAAATGGTTTATTTCAATTAAGGACAGTTACTCTCACCCAGCCTCAAACATCCTTTTGAGAATGATATAATAATCCAGAATTAATAGTTACAAGCAGGTATTTAATTCTTCCAAAGCCAAGGTCTGATCTGGTATTTTGGAAACTTTTTAGGAAGTTGGGTTATGGAGGCAATTGCACTGCCTAAATTAGGCAATCTTTTCACTTTGTAAGGAGATTGTGTCAAGTAGGAAATCTCTTTAATCAATGTATTAAGGATTAGAGACCTGGAGAGAGTATTTAAATTGTTAAATTACCATTTTTAGAGGAGTTACAAGAGACTCTATTGAGCATCTTTTTATTTATTATTCAAAATCTTTAAACAGAGCAGAATTATTTTATAATCCAACAGAACTTTGCATCTGCAGAGATTTTGTAGCCAATTAAACCATGGACACAAAATTAACATCTTAGAGTGTAAGATACTGGCTCTATCTTAATTATTTCTAATTTATTAGGAAACTGAAAGACTGCTAGACACATTTACAATCAACATGAGGGTCTGGAGAGAGGGCTCAGCGGGGAATAATACTTGCTGTGTTTGCAGAAGACATAGGTTTGGTACCTAGCACCCACATATTAGTTTTAACTAACGGTATTGATTAAAATTACAGAGCATCTGACTCCCTTGGGTACCTGCCACTTGCAGAATGCCTGCATATACACAGGCAAAATGCATATAAAATAAAAATAAATCTAAAAAGTTTATATCCAGTAATTAAAATAGAGGTTATTTGAAAATTGTGTTTTATAAAATAATAAAAATCTTCATTTTAGCACTTTAAGGAGGACAATGCAGCCAGTCCTGATGAGACCTGATAAGCTAGGATCAGATCAGTGGACTTGGAGGAGAATGGGAGGAGATGAGGGAGGGAGAGTGGGACTGGGAGGGAATGAGGGAGGGGGCTACAGCTGGGATACAAAGTGAATAAATTGTAATTAATATAAAAAATAAAAATTTAATTAAAGAAACATGCAGCTTCTTTATAATTTATAGGTTTTGGAAATTATAGAAGACCATGTTTAAGATAAAGAGCTCCTATGAAGAAAGGAAGTATAATTTTGCATTTCATTGTATCTCCAGTTACAGCATAAACTCAGGTCTTTGGAGAGTGAACAGGCTTGTTGTTTTCTTGTTGTTGTTTAGACAGGAAGACACACACTGGATACATTTTGCTCTCTAAAGAGTTACATAGAGAAAAATTGACCCAAGAAACATAAAAACAAAAGTAATTAATTTATAACAGTATGTCCAATGCACTAAGACATGAAAATTAATTTGAATCAAGGTATGTTAAGGATAATCCTATAATAAAGATAAGGTAGAAAAAAAATAGAAGACCACCAATTGGCTTCAATGGCTTCTACCACTGCTCATCATGTACTTGAGAAATCCTGCCTACCAATCCTGCTATATAGAATGTTTTAGTTGAGTCTCAATCAAGAATTAGAATCATTTATTTAAAAAGAAATTTTTTTCTATGACTATAGCAATTATAACTATTTGTCTTACTAATCAGAAGTCTAACTTTCCTTCGTAATTTCTTGTAAATGCGTTTTACTTTGTTCATCTATGTAATTCTCTCTTTCAAACTTGATGACACATACCTTTAAAAACTCTCTGAACTCCCAGTGAGCTCTCTAAAAGTCAAGTTGCAGTACTTACTAAAATCCATCTCTGAACAAGAGCATCGCTTTATCTAGACCAATGGTTCTCAGCTTTCCTGATGCTATGGAGTTTTAATACAGCTCCTCATGTTGTGGTCACTCCCAACCATAGTCATTTTTTGTTGTTACTTCATAACTATCATTTTGTTACTGTTTCGAATTGTAATGTAATATGTGATATGCAGATGGTCTTTGGAGACCCATGTAAAAGGGTCCTTTGATTTCCAAAGTGCTTGTGACCCTTAGGTTGAAAACTGGGTTCTAGAGTTTGTGGGGACTCCCCTAGCTTGTCATTGCCTTCTCAACTTGCTCTTGTCAATGATGCTATTCTAAGCTTGGACCTTCTGATAACCAAACACAGGCTGCCTGATTTCTCTTGAGGCTTCCCTTTGTCTTTTCACTTTAAGTCTGTATTCTTTCTCCACTTGCCTTCTTCTTTTTTTTTTTTTTTTTTTGAGTCTTTATTTTTTTTTGTCTTTTTTTTTTTCATTTATTACAATTTTTTCAATTTGTATCCTGGCTTTGGCCCCCTCCCTTATCTCCTCCCAAACCCACCCCCTCCCTCTTCTCCTATGCTCCTCCCCTAGTACACTGATAGGGGAGGTTCTCCTCCCTTTCTATTTGACCCTAGCCTATCAGGTCTAATCAGGACTGGTTGCATTGTCTTCCTCTGTGGCCTGGCAAGGCTGCACCCCCCAGAAGGAGGCAATCAGAGAGCCAACCACTGACTTCATGCCAGAGAAAGTCCCTACTCCCCTTACTAGGGACTCTACCTGGAGACTGATTCAATGGGCTACATCTGTGCAGGGGTTTTAGGTGCTCTCCATGATTATCCTTGGTTGGGGTATTGCCTTCTTAAAACTGTGTAAATCAGGACTTCAGTTGTCAGGGATGAAGTTCTTATCTCAACCCACCATTACTCTCAACAATATTTGACTCAGTTGATCATTCTTTTTCTTGAGACCCTTTATTATGTGACACTACATATTCAAGTTTGCTGGCATATCTGTGATGAGGTACCTTCTGATTATTTTTCTTGTATATTAAAATTTAAAATGTTTTCTGATGGAAATTCTGATTTTATCTCATTTTATTCAAGTGTTTCTCTTTGTCTGATGTTCAAGCCCACATCTTAAATACCACTTCTGAAGGTTCCTGCTTCTGTTTCAAGCTAGAACTGCTTTTTGGTGCTTCAGTACCTGGTCTAAAATTGGCTTCTTCTGGCTGTGGAAGGAACATTTTAAAGGTCTCAGATTTAATGATGCTTTTGATTATTTTTTTTCTTACTGCCCTTCTTTCCATCTCAAATAAAGAACTCCTCCAGTCACATAGTTGTTCAGAAAAAAAGCTCATACGTATTTTTGAATATTTTCTTATTCTTTGTATTCCATGTATCAAATTCTCAGAAAATATTGTTTCATATCTTTCATACTGTACTTAAACTTTACCTCCATAACTTCATGCTTTTCCACTTAATACCTCTTCATTGTCAGGACTACTTCAGTGCATTTTATTAGACCCCTTGCTTACATTCTAACAATTTATTTAAACTGTGGCAGCCAGAATAGTGCATAAAAGTGTAGATGTCATATTTCACCGTAGCCATACTTTTATCATATTTGTAAATCGAGATCTACAAACTTGGGGTGTTTAGAAGGTCACTGTCGTCTAACTCAAGCTTTTCTTGTGTTGAAGCTTGAATGGTTTTGTTGTTGTTGTTTAATTTTTTTGCAGGGTGGGGGGTGAAGAGTGTAGAATGTTTTGGTTTCCTCTGCTGTACCTGTGAAAGCTCAGTTATGCTCCCATAAAAGAGTTAGATGAAGTCCTGATTTCTTGTTTTTCCACTACTTGGTTTCCATTTTATTTCCTGGTTTTAACTTTCTTGTCTGAATGATCGAACATGTTGAATCAGTACATGTAGCTCACCTCTTTTCCTTCTTGTCATTGTTTCCCATGGAACTCACTAGCTAACCCCATGCAGAAACCCATCACCAGCAGCAGTCTAAAGAAACTAGTCTAAAGAAACTCAGTTTTTGTTACATTAATAAGGAAATAAAATATTATAGGTTTCATGCTCATATGGATCTTGTGGTGGTTGTAACTGTTATGTTCTAATGTGACTTTATCAATTAAAATATTTATAATTATAATGTGTTTAAATAAAACACATACAATATTTTTGTCATGTTTTGCACTTTAAAAGGCTGTTCCATAGGCTGTGGGTACCAAGGACTGTCTTTTTTTATTATTTCTAAGATTTCCAAATAAAAGATAATATGCAAAGTTTTTAGAGACTAGAGGGCAATAGAATGCGGAGAGGAAATGACTTGGTCTCACATGGATAACTAGGAAGAAGCTTCCGTGTTGTCACACACAATAGATTTTTCAATTGCCTCATGAATCCAACAGCCACATGGCAAGTGGCATGTTTTCCACATTGAAAGAATTTATTCCTGTCGACATAATGGCCTTTCTGTGTTATGCAAGAATAGCCACAAGCCTTTTTGACCCAACAGGGAAGCTGTTTTAAAGTGTCTGCTTTTCAGCTCCTGTATCTTTTCAGGCTGTAACTATAATGAGCTTCTTCACAATTTCTGTTTACATTTTATAAAGCATAATTATGGCTTGTAAAATATTTATGTTTGGCTTAATGCAGCTATTGCCACATCAAGCAATTACTTTCCCTTCTAACGAGGATAATGATGTTTATGGCCATATAAATGACTCAAATAGAAATAATGTGACCATTTTTGCCTCAAAACCAACTTATCCTTTTAAACTAATGGATAATTTTCATATCAATTTTAAAATATGGGTTTTTTTTTGGGGGGGGATAGGTTATATGGCAGACATTTTGCTAGCACATATCTAATTAAATGAAGATGGAGTTTTCTACTGTTTATTGAAAAAAATCCATAAATTCATTGGTTTAACACAGATGTGTTATTTTACTATTTGCATATATGCATCCCTCTGTGGATTTCATAATTCTAATATTGATGTGATATTGTAGCTTTTCATGCTAGATGCTCTACAAAAAAGTTTAATTTCTATCTCATTTTCTTTGTTTCAAAACTCAGTTCTTCATTTTTTTTTCTAAGACTGAGTTGTCATCATCTCCACTGACTTCGAGAAGTCCACATTCCTTTTTCTGCAGGCTGTCCATGATCCTACCCTTGCTCACCCTGAGCTATGAGTCTGTTTCTTGACTTTGAGTAATAACCCAGTGCAGCCTTGTCAGACCACAGAGGAAGACAATGCAACCAGTCCTGATGAGAACTGATAGGCTAGGATCAAATAAAAGGGGAGGAGGACCTAACTTATCAGTGGAATTGGGGAAGAGCATAGGGAGAGAAGAGGGAGGGAGGGTAGGATTGGGAGGAGACAAGGGAGGGGGCCACAGCTGGGATACAAATTGAATAAATTGTAATAAATGTTAAAAAAAAAAGAGATAGTAACTGTGTCTGCTGTGATCCTTCAGTGGATTCATCTGAGGCTGGAATTTTCTGTGTATCTCTGAAATTATAAATATAGCTTCTCTTATGAATATATTTTCCTGTATTCTGTTCTTTTTTATGTTGCCTGTATTAAATATTTGTAGTTCAAAATCCATTTTCATTTGTTCAGTATAAAAGCATGAGACGTGTCCTGAACTTTCTTTACTCCGTTTTATATTGACACGAGCATTTTGATAGGCCTTTTTATTACTGGTGATGATCTTATACTATTTATTCTTATTTTACATTTATTTATTTATGCATGTATATGTGTAAGTATTTTTATATTTATTTATGTATGTGCATGTGTGTGGGCGTATGTATGCCATCACTTCTGTGTATAGGCCAAAGAACAAGCACTGGGAGTTGGTTCTCCACTAAATGAGTTCTAAGAGTTGAACTCAGTTGCCAGTTTTGGGGTCTTTATCCACTGAGCCATCTTGCTGGCCCATGCTTTCATACATTTTTATTTCCTTTTTCTTATTAGATAAGTCTCGAAATCAACATTTTTATTTGTTATTTCTTTTCCTTTTCTTAAACTGACTTCTACTTATTTTTGTTCAACATAACATATTCTTACTAATCACTGTTCTGCTTTAATTGTTTAGAATTTGAATGTTAGGTCATTACTAAACTTAAGACTAATGTTAAGACTAATGTTGACTCATAGTTAGATACTACCTAAGTTGCTTTATTTTTGATACAAACAAGGAAGCACAGAAGCAAACAAACACACACCAAAAATAGACCAATGTTTATTCTGATTTTTATTGCTACCACCAGTAAAACAGTAGTCTTCCATGCTCTCTTTTGAGAAGGGAAAACTGAGAGTATTTCCACTTCAGTAATGTAAACTGAATTACATTTGATTTCCAAAGTTTATGTGATAACAGACTTTCTTTGCTTTTATGAAGTTGCTGTCCTTTTATGATCTAGCATGAATTTATTTCTACCTCCCCTATTCAGTTCATTAATAGTTTTGCACCGTCCCATACAACAATGTAGTAATTTTACTCCAAATTACTTATCTCTGCCTTTGATGGACACTTTGGAATAACCCTCTAATTAACTTTAAATACAGATTATTCAGGTTTAGGTAAGGTCACTAGTCATTTTCCGTAACTGAATAGTAAGATAAAAATAACATCCTGCCTCCAATATATTATTAAGTTTATAAATACAGATCTCACATTGTTAGAGATGTAGCCCTATATAAATTTACAGCTAATAGTGTGGAAGAAGCAAACTAGCCATGCTTGTAAACAGGGAAAAGAATTTTGCCAATTCATTCTTTATTTTCTTAGAAACACTGTAATTTTCAAAAATCCTTGGAAATCTAAAGGGACTAAAAAACGTACTGCTAGTAATATATATTAAAGAAATGACCTCAAAGCTGTCCCTGGGATAGCCAATCCTTATATGTTGCTAAACAAAGTCTACAAAATGCTGCAAAACACATAGTATCTTTCATTTCCAAACAAACAAAACTCCCAAGATTTCATTTCGAATACTTATAACACCAATCGAGAACTGGAGTTTCATGGCCTCCTTACCACCTGGTTGTCACTGTTGAAAAGTAAGTAACAGTAGTGTTATAGATCATCTTTATATCACCTTTCAACCCAGAATATTGATGTGATATCAAGAGTTCCTTCGGCAGTGGTATATAGGTTAAATCCAAAGCTAGAGATGATGAAGCAGAAAAGAAATGGAAGCCTGTATCCCCAAACGCTGGGACATTACATGACAGCTTGACATTGTTTATTTCAAGGACTAAAAGAAAAAAAAACAAAAAAGACCTCCATCTTTTCTAAGATATCTAGATTTTCTGGTTAACCCATTGAACTTTATTCTAATAATAAAAACAAACATCTCTCAGAAGGTAAATAGTGTCTGTTTCTTACATCTTATGCTTTTTTGATTATTTAAAAAAATTTTTTTAGATCTTTGTTCTCTACTTATTCCTCTGCCCTTAAACACATCTTCTTTTCTTTGTTGGAAAAAAACACTTTCCTGGAATAGGAAAGTGACTATGAGAGGAGCCTTTCTCTGCCTCTTTCCCACTTTGCACACATGCACCTTGACGACAGTTCTATATTCGTTTGAGGGTTGTTAGATAGTCAAGCTGGTGTTGATCACAGACATGCTTGGCACATTCTGTGTTTATCATGTCTCGGGTGTTACTTTCCATAGTTCTGTTAGTTGTGTGATTCAAAATGTAATGGAAACCTTAAGAAACCTCTAGCCACTTAGGGATGTGTCTGTTATGACCTGGGGATGATTTGAGACCTCCAAGCGTATGCGTGTTGGCAGCTTGAAATTCAGTATGACCATGTTAGATGATGGAGTGATTTTCTTTAAGATGTATTACCTATTGAGAAATTTTAGGTCACTGAAAGTATGCATCTCTCTGAAAGAATTAGCAATTCTCATATGAAAGTTTCTTGTACTCTATTATTGTAAAATGAACTTTTATTTACCTGGTTCAACTTATGTCTTGGATGATTATTGTCTCTGCCTGCTAACCTGCCTCCATACAATATAACCTACGTCTAGAATGTTTTCAGCCTCTGATACTTACTGCTTAATAAGCTCACCCTCTCTTGTTCTTACTAATCTCTGGCTGGCTGGTTGGTTCAACTCAGCTGTTCTGGCTCAAACTCCTCTCCCAGCTGTAACTTATTCAATCTGGCTTTGCTCTCAGCCTTTGGATGAATTGCTCTGCTTCATCTCAAAGTAACTCTAGCAGTTTTTTGTTTGTTTGTTTTTGTTTGTTTATGTATCTGTGTGTCTTCTGGCTTCTCATTCTCTGTCTCATTCTGTCTTCACCTGAGTTCTCTCTCTTCAATCTTTCTGTCTACATATGTTTTGATAAAAGTGCTTCCTCCCTTTCTCCCTTTCTCTCTCTCTCTCTCTCTCTCTCTCTCTCTCTCTCTCTCTCTCTCTCTCTCTTTCTGTCTCTTCACTGCCCCTTAAATAGCTTCCCTTTCCCTTCTCTTCTCATGAGAGCTGGATATTTCCTATTCTGCAAACCATACTCTGATTTGTCACATTTTCTGCCATTCAGTTAGGCATCAGTTTCAAACATGGGTGCTTCCTTCAGCTATCCTACTTCTGGGCATATGTCCAAAATACGCTCAAGTATGCAACAAGAACATTTGCTCAACCATGTTGATAGCAACTTTATTCGTAATAGACAAAATCTGGAAACAACCCAGATGTCCCTCAACAGAGGAATGGATACAGAAATTGTGGTACATTTACACAATGGAATATTATCCAGCAATTAAAAACAAGGAAATCATGAAACGTGCAGGCAAATGGAAGGAACTAGATAAGATCATCCTGAATGAGGTATCCCAGAAGCAGAAAGACACACATGGTATATACTCATACAAGTGGAGAGTACATACAAGTGGAGAGTAGACATATAGTAGAAGGTTAAAATACTAAAATCTGTACTAAAGAGGCTCAGCAATAAGGAGGACCTTGGGTAAGATGCTCAATCCTCATTCTGAAAGGCAAATGGGACAGACAATGGAAGAGGGAGAAGACAGGGAACAGGACAGAAGCCTACACAGAGGGCTGTTGAAAAACTCTACCTAGCAGGGTATCTCAGCAGATGCTGAGAGTCATAGCCAAACTTTGGGCAGGTTCCAGGAAATCACATGGAGGAAGGGGAAGATAGAAAGACCTGGAGGGGACAGGAGCTCCATAAGGAGAGCAACACAACCAAAAAAATCTGGGCCCAGGGTTCTTTTCTGAGGCTGAGACCCCAACCAAGGATCATGCATGGAGATAATTTAGAACCCCTCCACAGATGTAGCCCATGGCAGGTCAGTCTCCAAGTGGCTTCCCTTGTAAGGGTAACAATTGCTGTCCCTGATGAGAACTCAGTGTCTGACTCTTTGATCACTTCCCCCTGGGGGGAAGGGCAGCCTTACTAGTCCACAGAGGAAGACAATGTAGCCAGTGCTGATGAGACCTAATAGGCTAGGGTCATAAGGAAGGGAAGGAGGACTTGTCCTATCAATGAACTGGGGAGGGGCATGGAAGAGAAGAGTGAGGGGCAAGGATTGGGAGGGGAAAAGTGAGGGGGCTACAGCCAGGATACAAAGTGAATAAACTGTAATAAATAAAAAAATAAAAAATAAAAAGGAATGAACCTGTAGACCCATAAAACAAACAAACAAACAAACAAAAAACTAAATTTACATTCATTGTTTGGGATTAAAGGCATGTGCCACCACACCAGGACACAAGCTTTTCTATACCTGATACTTTGCTCTATACCAGGCTGATCCTGAACTCAGATCTGTTTGCCTCTGTTCTTGTGGATTTCAGACTCTAGAATCATGTCCCATAATTTGCCTATTCTTAAATACTTAGTTACAGAGACAGAAATTTTTAATGAATTTAATGGGAATGTTTTAGTAAGCATACTTTTATTTTAATTCAGAGTAACAAAATTCAGGAAAGAGCAAGATGTAGGTTTTTTTTAGGTCACTGAACTGACTCACTTCCCCTTCATTTCTTAACAACATTGAGGGATCATTTTACAAAGATTCCAGAGCCTCTGGTGACATCTGGTTTCCTGTAACTTTCCTCTATTGCCTTTATATCAACTCCTCCACTTTCTAAATTGCATCTTGATATCTTTAGAACAGTTGCTAGAATGTGCTGTGACAATCATATGAACAAGTGTTTATTTTCTTTTTTATTAAAATTTTCTTTTTTATTATAGTTACAGTTTATTTACTTTATATCCCAGTTGTAGCCTCCTCCCTGATTCCCTCCCAATCCCACCCTCTCTCCCTCATCTCCTCCCTGCCCCTCTCTAAGTCCACTGATAGGGGAGGACCTCCTCCCCTTCCATCTGACCCTAGCTTATCAGGTCTCATCAGGACTGGCTACAATGTCCTCCTCTGTGGCCTAGCTAGGATGCTCCTCCCAGAGGGGGTCGGGGAGGTCAAAGAGCCACAGAGTTCATGCCAGAGAAAATCCCTGTTACCCTTACTAGGGTACCCACTCGGATACTGAACTGCCATGGGCTATGTCCGAGCAAGGATTATAGGTTATATCCATTCATGGTCCTTGGTTGGATAATCAGTCTCAGACAAGGCCCTGTGCCAAGATATATTTGGTTCTTGTGGAGCTCCTGTCCTCTCAGGGCTTACTAACTCTCTCATGTGATTCCCTGCACTCTGCTCAAAGTTTGGCCATGAGTCTCAGCATCTGCTTTGATACTCTGCTAGGTAGAGTCTTTCAGAGGCCCTCTATGGTAGGCTCTTATCCTGCTTCTCATTTTCTCCTACTTTCAGTTTATTTTCTTATAAATGGAGCCATGCTTTTAAAAATCATTTGGACCTTGAGCTTGTTTGGAGGTTCTAGCAGGGGAGCGCAGCTACTCGCATACCCTTGACCGAAGACCAGTCCTCCTCAATTCGGGGAAGGTCGTCCTCTTCGACCGAGCTCGCAGCTTCGGGAGGGACGCACATGGAGTGGTGAGGGAGGAAGGGGACACCCGCCTAGCCAGCCAGATCAGCCGAATCAACCCTGGCGATCAATGGGGTGACAGATGTCGCAGCCAGATCGCCCTCACATCAGCAATCAAAAAGGAGGAAATCATGAAATTTGCAGGCAAATGGTGGGATCTAGAAAACATCATTCTGAGTGAAATATCCCAGAAGGAGAAAGACAAACACGGTATATACTCACTTATATAGACCTATAAGATATGATAAACATAATGAAATCTATACACCTAAAAAAGATAATCAAGAGAGCGGACATGGGGTAAGATGATCAATCCTCGCTTAGAAAGACAGATGGGATGTGCATTGAACGTATGACAGGAGTCTACTGAGCGCATCTGAAAGACTCTAACTAGTAGTGTTTTCAAAGCAAAGACTCATGACCAAACCTTTGGCAGAGTACAGGGAATCATAAGAAAGAAGGGGAGTTAGTCTGATGGGGAAAGGATAGGAGCTCCACAAAGACCAAATATATCTGGGCACAGGGTCTTTTCTGAGACTGACATTCAACCAAGGACCATGTATGGATATAACCTAGAACCTCTGCTCAGATGTAGCCTGTGGTAGCTCAGTAACCAATTGGTTTCCCAAAGTGAGGGGAACAAGGACTATTTCTAACAGGAACTCAATGAAGATACTTGATAAAACAGGATCAGATGAATGGGGGGAGGTCCCCCCCTATCAGTGGACTTGGAAAGGGGCACAGTGGTGATGAGGGAGGGAGGGAGGGACTGGGAGGGAATGAGGGTTCAGGGCACTCCTGGGATACAGAGTTAATAAAATGTAACTGATAAAAATAAAATAAAATAAATCATTTGGATTATTAATTGTATTGTCCACCATGTTTTTTTTCCAGTAATTATTTTTTAGCTTAAAAGAGAAACTTTTCAAAATATTTTTCATTTGGTAAGATTTACTATAGTGATATGTTAATCCACTTTTTCTCATTTCTTTTGAGGTTTTTGAGAGGCAAGCATATTAAATAGAAAATAATTAGCATGTTTTCTTCTTTCAAAAAATGTTCTTACTGAATGAGAAAAAAATCTCCAAAAACAGAAGACAGTTTTTATTCTTTTTCTGTTAATGAATTTGATGGAAGTATTTTAAACAATGCAGAAACAAAGCCCTGTGGTAATGCAATAATATAGTGTGGGAAGGGCTAAACCAGGGTAATAAAGAGATTCCACAGAAATTAAATACCTTAGCAAAAAAAATTGAGAAAATGAATCTATGATAGTTTCAAATTATATAACATTTATATTCTTCCACTTTAAATGCAACATGATGAGACCTGATAAGCTAGGGTCAGATAGAATAGGGACGTCCTTCCCTATCAGGAGACTAGGGGAAGGAAATAAAGGGAGAAGAGGCAGGGTGGGTTGGACTGAGAGGAGCAAGGGAGGGGTCTACAGAAGGGATACAAAGTGAATAAATTGTACTAAATAAATATATAAATAAATTACATAAAAATGCGACATATATTTCAGTATTAGTAAATCATTATTTTAACCAAAAGTCTTACTGGGTAGTTCAAGCATTTTATTCCCGAATGCATTAAATATTGACTCTTATTTTTATGTTTACCTTAAAAGATTCTTCAAATCTATAATCTAATTATTTTTTTTCAATTTTGTATATACCATGATAGATTATAGTATTTAGGATCAAAGACTATGTTGTAATTTTTTGTTACAAATGTTAGGTTAGTACCTTTTATATAATATTTGGTCTATGTGTGTTCATGATGAAGAACATTATAGTTTATTTTATAAAATCTAAATAAGTGATTAATTATCATTGTCATAATTAGCAGTACTATGTCTCTATTAAGTTAACTTTCTGTGACTCTAATTTGTCCCAATAAGTTCAGCCATATAGTGGCTATTGTGAAGGGTGTTGCTTCCCTAATTTCTTTCTCAGCCCTTTTGTCTTGGGTATACAGGAGGGCTTCTGATTTTTTTGAGTTGATTTTGTATCCTGCCACTTTGCTGAAGGTGTTTATCAGCTGAAGGAGTTCTCTGGTTGAATTTTTGGGGTCGCTCATGTATACTATCATATCATCTGCAAATAGTGACACTTTGACCTCTTCCTTTCTGATTTGTATCTCCTTGATCTCCTTTAGTTGTATTATTGCTTTACCTAGGACTTTAAGTACTATGTTGACTAGATATGGAGAGAGTGGGCAGCCTTGTCTTGTCCCTGATTTCAGTGGCATTGATTTGAGTTTCTCTCCATTGAGTTTGATGTTGGCTATAGGCTTGCTGTATGTTGCCTTTACTATGTTTAGGTATGTGCATTGTATCCCTGATCTCTCCAAGACTTTAAACACAAAATGGTATTGGATTTTGTCAAATGCTTTTTGGCATCTAAAGAGATGATCATGTGGTTTTTCTTCTTCAGTTTGTTTATGTGGTGGATTACATTGATGCATTTCCATATATAGAACCACCCTTGCATTCCTGGGATGAAGCCTACTTGATCATGGTAGATGATATCTTTGATGTGTTTTTGGATTCGGTTTGTAAGTATTTTATTGAGTATTTTTGCATCAATGTTCATAAGAGAGATAGGTCTGAAGTTATCTTTTTTTGTTGGGTCTTTGTGTGTTTTAGGTATCAAGGTGACTGTGGCTTCATAGAATGAGTTTGGTAATGTTCCTTCTGTTTCTCTTTTGTGGAATAGATTGAAGAGAATTGGAGTTAGCACTTCTTTGAAAGTCTAGTAGAATTCTGAGCTGAAACCATCTGGTTCAGGGCTTTTATGGGAAGGGAGACTGTTGATAACTGCTTCGGTTTCCTTGGGAGATATAGGACTATTCAATCTTTCTACCTGATCTTGATTTAATTTTGGTAGGTGGAATCTAGCAAGAAAATTGTCCCTTTCTTTTAGAATTCCAAATTTTGTGGCATATAGAATTTTGCAGTAAGTCCTAATGATTGTTTGTATTTCCTTAGTGTCTGTAGTTAATCTCCCTTTTCATTTCTGATTTTGCTGATTTGGATAGTTTCCCTCTGCCTTTTGGTTAGTTTGGCTAAGTGTTTGTCTATCTTGTTAATTTTCACAAAGAACCAACTCTTGGTATCATTGATTCTTTGAATTGTTTTATTCGTTTCTAATTGATTGATTTCAGCCCTGAGTTTGATTATTTCCAGCTGTCTGCTACTTTTGGGTTATTTGATTCTTTTTTTCTAGGACTTTCAGTTGGGCCATTAGGTTGTTTGTATAAGATACTACAAATTTCTTTTTTTTTCTTCAAATATTTCATTTTTTATATTGATTACGGGTTATTTACTTTGCATCCATGTGTAGCCCCCTTCCTCAATCCCTCCCAATCCCACCCTCCCTCACTCATCTCCTCCCTGTCCCTCTGTAAGTCCACTGATAGGGGAGGTCCTCCTCCCCTTCCATCTGACCCTAGTTTATCAGGTGTCATCAGGACTAGCTGCATTGTCCTCCTCTGTGGCCTAGCAAGGCTTCTCTTCCCTCAGGTGGGTGGGGAGGTCAAAGAGCCAGACACTGAGTTCATGTTAGAGACAGTCCCTGTTCCCTTTACTAGGAAATCCACTTGGATGCTGAGCTGCCATGGGCTACATCTGAGCAGGGGTTAACTAAAAAAGCAACAAATCAAACAATCCAATGAAAAAAATGGGGTACAGAGCCAAACAGAGGATTCTCTGTAGAGGAATATAGAATGGCAGAGAAACACTTAAAGAAATCCTCAACATCCTTAGCCATCAGAGAGATGCAAATCAAAATGCCCCTGAGATTTCACCTTACACCCATCAGAATGGCCAAAATCAAATCTCAAATGACAACACATGCTGCAGGGGTTGTGGAGAAAGGGGAACCCTCCTCCATTGCTGGTGGGAGTGTAAACTTGTACAACCACTTTAGAAATCAATCTGGTGCTTTCTCAGACAACTAGGAATAGTGCTTCCTCAAGACCCAGGTAAACCACTCCTAGGCATATATCCAAAAGATGCTCAAGTACACAAATTTCTTCTTAAAGGCACTTAGTGCTATGAATTTTCCTCTGAGCACTCTTTCATTGTATCCCATAAATTTGGGTATGTTACACCTTCATTTTTATTGAATTCTAGGAAGTCTTTAATTTAGTATGACCTGGAGAGGACAGGAGCTTTAAAAGGACCAAACATATCTGGCCACAGGGGTCTTTTCTGAGACTGTTTCTCCAACCAAGGACAATGCATACATATAACCTAGAACCTCTGCTCAGATATAGCCATGGCAGCTCAGTATCCAAGTGGAAATCCCTAGTAAGTGGAACAGGGACTGTCTCTGACATGAATTCAATGGCTGGCTCTTTAACCCACCCCCTGAGGGAGGAGCAACCTTTCTAGACCACAAAGGAGAACATTGCAGCCAGTCCTGAGGAGACCTGATAAACTAGGTCAGATGGAAGGAGAGGAGGACCTCCCATATCAGTGGACTTAGAGAGGCCAGGGAGGACATGAAAGAGGGAGGATGGGATTGGGAGGGAATGAGGGAGGAGTCTACAGCTGGGATACAAAGTAAATACACTGTAACTAATACAAAAAGAAAATAAAAACATATTCAGCCATATAGAACTACAAAAAGACAAAAGAGTAAAACTGTTTTAAGATATGTTTCCTAACTGTTTTTTAAAAGATGAGGTCTCTGGAGGGGAGGCTTATGGATTTTAAGTTCTCCATGGTAAAATTAAAATAAAGTGCTCACATCTAAATATTTTCTCAGACTTTTTATAATTTAATGATACACTAAATATATGTGTTTTGTATTTTATTAATCTATTGATCACTAAAGAATGAGTGCAGAAAAGTATCTTGGAGATAAAATACCTTTCACTGTCTGGAGATCTTTATATGTTTTTAGATGAGAAGAATGTATTTGGTGGTCTATGGGAAGCTACTAGTCTTTTTGTCTCGAGATAAAACTTTCTAACAATGCTTTGGGAATGACTATGTAGTGAAATAGTGAACAACTTATCACTAAATAAATGACAGATTTGAACATGATACTTGCCTTGAACAAAAAAGTCAGAAGAAAGATGTTCTCAGTCCCTCCCTAAAGTCCTTGGATTTAGAAATAATTGTTAAAACTTCCTTGAAATGGCCTAATGATGTTTTAGATTAATTTAGAAAATGGCTCTATTTTACACATAAAGAATTTGATCCATCATAAAAACTTCATCTATGTTATGGATTGTATTATTTTTGTTTGTTTTGCTTGGACTGACAAGCAGGATAAACCAGGGCTAACTATAAACCTATATTCTAAATGAAACTTCTAAAAAGTCCTGTTACATGAGGTTTATGTGAGATTAGTCTTGCTAATCATAGTTACCACTTGATTAAAAAAAACCATGAAATTTGTTATTAAGTTTTTGAAATCATCCTTTATTGTGAGATTGATGTACTACCAGGTGGCATTTGGAAATGATTCCAAATACTTTAAGTTCTAACAGTGACATAGCCATTAAGTGGGAAAGCAGGAATTAAATAAAATCCAGGTTCCTCATTTATTATCAAATACTTAGAAGTTGAATTTGTTTAGAATTTTAAATGTTGTTTAATTTTCAAATTTCTCTTTCCTATATAAATATTGAATCAAATTCTAAAATGATATAACTGTGGCAATTCTGCACTGCATACATAACATTATCTGGCATTTGAAGTCAGCAGGAGTGGAAAGTTGTCTGGAGTTAATTTTGTGGGAATGCTATTTCTAAATTTATACAGGCTGCAGTTGAGTGATTATAAGCCGGCAGAGCATGGAATGACATTCTACCTCCTCATCAGAAGCACACACTAACTTTCTAGCAGATGGAAGCATTTCTGCACTACCAGTTATTCTGAGAAAGAAACACATGATTTATAAATACTGTCAAATCAAATGGGCACTTCCAAATTCTATGTGCAAATTCTATGGTGATATGTCCTATGTGCTAGAAACAGTGCCTTTTCTCAAAACCTTAGGATCATCCCGTGATGGAATGGGTACAGTCTGCAGTGAAGTCAATTCAGGATTTAATCTGATTCAGCCAAACATCATCCATGGAATTGGAAACGAGCTTATTTAACATGTCTGGATCATCTCTTTTACCGTCTTTAAAGTGTATACAATAATGACTTCCATGTACATTTGTTTTCGCATAGCAAATGCATCTTCTATAAAAAGTTTATCTCAGTGTCTGATAACCTCTTCTCTGAAAATGCTCTCTTTCTTTTCTTCTTCAAAACTATCAGTTGAGGGGCATCTGGGCTGTTTCCAGCTTCTGGCTATTACAAATAAAGCTGCTACAAACATGGTTGAACAAATGTCCTTATTGTGTACTTGAGCCTCTTGTATATATGCCTAAGAGTGGTATAGCTGGATCTTGAGGAAGCACTATTCCTAGCTGTCTGAGAAAGCGAAAGATTGGTTTCCAGTTTACATTTCCACCAGCAGTGGAGGAGGGTTCCCCTTTCTCCTCAACCTCTCCAGCATGTGTTGTTACTTGACTTTTTGATCTTGGCCATTCTGATGGGTGTAAGGTGAAATCTCAGGGGCGTTTTGATTTGGATTTCCCTAATGGCTAATGACATTGAGCATTTCTTTAAGTGTTTCTCTGCCATTCAATATTCCTCTACAGAGACCAGAAAATTTGAACACAGAGGTCTTCCCAGAGACTCATACTCCAACCAAGTACCAGGCATGGAGATAACCTAGAACCTGCGCAGATATGGTCCATGGCAGTTTAGTGTCCAAGTGGGTTACACTGTAATGGGAAGAGGAACTACCTCTGACATAATCTGATTGGCCTGCTCTTTGATCACCTACCCCTTGAGGGGGGAGCAGCCTTACCAGGTCACAGAAGATGAGAATGCAGCCACTTCTGATGTGATCTGATAGACTAAGATCAGAAGGAAGGAGAGGAGGATGTCCACTATCAGTGGACTTGGGGAGGGGCATGTGTGAAGAAGGGGGAGGGAGGGTGGAACTGGTAGGGGAGGAGGTGGGTTATAGGGGGATACAAAGTGAATAAAGTATAATTAATAAAATTAAATCAAATAAAAAAACTATCAGACATGCTTTTTAAAGAATATACATGGGACACATCATGATAAAATGATTGCACCTGTGATTGCTTCTTGTTACTTTTGTATGGCAATTGTTAGCCTGACAGTCATCAGAACTATTGACAAAAGGAACAACATACCTAGTCATGCCTCACCTCATAGCCTACCATGCATCCAAAAGAATTTCACCTAGTTTTGTTGATGCTGTACTAATTAGTTATTTTGCCTAAGGGGAAAAGTATTTAGTTCACCAGTTCAGAGATTTCAAATGATTGTCTTGTGGCTTTAGTTCTCAGTGACGTAAGTATGGTAAAACAGAGTCATTGCAGGGAGATTACTGTGGATCTAGGGTTCATTACATAGACGATAGGAGACAGAAAGAAATATGAAGGGATCATGGATGAGGAAAACATTTCAAAGAATGTACTTATTTTATCCTGCCAGATCTCACCTCCTAGTAGCCCTTCTGCTCTAGGGCACCAACAACTGAACACCATTCCTTAACATATATGTGTGTTAGATGGAAAATTGTCAGAATCATAATAGTCAAAGTGTCAGAAATACAGCCATGCAGTTGTTGAAAACCTTAGAATGTATTACAAATATGTACATATTTATAGATGAGGTAATTCCATTGTAGGCATTTGAGAACTATTAATATATTAATAACTATTAATTCAGAATTATTAATATAATATTTGCATAAGTACTTGCATAATACAATAAAGTCAATGCCTCAGTGGCTTAATTTAGAAGAAAAATTGAAGTGACTCTGTCCTGAGAATTTTTTGTCAATTTGGAAGAAGATCATCATGTCTCCACCAGAATACCTATAGGAAAGTCTGTAGTGTATATTATTCATTTAAGATTGAGGTGGGCAGGCCCAGTCTATGGCCTGTGAGGTGGGGCCAGTAATACCTCTGTCTATGTAGTCCTGAGTTGTATAAGTGAGCAATGAGGATCAAGCCAAGAAGCAGTATTCCTCCATGGAATCTCTTTTAGTTCCTGACTCCAGGTTCATACCTTCAGTACCCTTTATACTGGACTACAACTAATTGTAAACCAAAATAGACTTTTCTTCACAATTGCTTTTGGTCATGGTGCCTTATCATAGCATTAAAAGCCTAGCCAATGCATGGAGATAACCTAAGACCCCTGCACAGATGTAGCCCGTGGCAGTTCAGTATCAAACTGGGTTTCATAGTAATAGGAACAAGGGCTGTCTCTGACATGAACTGATAGGCCTGCTCTTTAATTACCTCCCCCTGAGGGGGGAGCAGCATTACCAGGCCACAGAGGAAGACAATGCAGCCACTCCTGATGAGACCTAATTGACTAGGATCAGAAGCAAGGAAAAGAAGGCCTCCCCTATCAGTGGACTTGGGGAGGGGCATGCACACAGAGAGGGGAGGAAGGGAGGGATTGGAACAGGAGGAAGGAGGGAACCACAAGGGGGATACAAAATGAATAAAGTGTAATTAATAAAGAATTTTAAAAAATTTTACAAAAGCCTAGCCAAGTCAAACACTTAGAGGCATGATCATGTGTGTTATTTACATGACACAAATATATTTTGGTTTCAGTCATATATGTCTCTATGTGTATGCTCTAGAATTTGGCATTGTAATTTCTCTTATTTTTTATTATTTTGATATTGATGAATTTGATGTTTATATTACACTTAAATTTTAATATGACATTGAAAATCAGTAAGAGATTGAAATACTTAAAATACCTGCTTTATCAAAAAAATAATTTTAGAAAAAAAAAACCCAATGTATTTATACAGAATGTTTTCTAATGGTAAAAATCTCAAATATTTATTTATTAAAAATTATCCTAATCTTATAAATATAATGTGGAATATTATAATTGAATAACTGTATCTATGATATAATTATCAAATGAAGAGAGTTAATATCAATTTCTTTGTATATTTTTAGGGTTTTAGGTTAGATTTTATTTTTCATTTTTGTTTTACAGAGCAATAATTACTTATACATGTGTATATGTACACATATTGTGTGTACTGATCAAATTGGTATAAGTCACACTACCTTCTCTGCATTGATCAGGTTAGGTTTGAATTCTATGTTCTCCTTCTTACTCTAAATCAGTCTGCTGTGTGCTGCATTCAGTTCCTTGCTGCTTGGAACACTAACTAGTAGTTGCTACTTTTATATAGCTCTTCTAGTACTGGCCATTCGATTACCCACAAATCTTTTTCTCTTCTCATACTTTCTAACTTCTAGCGGTCATATTTTAAAATTTGGATTAGTGTTTTTGTTTAGCATCCACATATAAAGTATGGATGTCTGTTTCTGACATTTCTTTCAATGTGGTATCCTCCAGTGCTGTCCTTTCTGTTACAAATGAGAGCATATCATCTTATGGCAGAGCAGTGTTGAATTTTGTATAAATAACATGTTTTTATCAGTTCATCTCCTGTTGGGTGGTTAAGTTAAATTCATTTATTTTTAGCTACTGTGAATAGTGAGATAGACGTAGGATATGATGATCTTTGGTATGCTCGTGACATTTCAGTTAGGTGTACACATAGTTGTGGGATAGCTGAATCCCAGGGCAGGGCTAATTTTTTTTTTCCATTTTTGAAGAACTTTCACACTTTGTATCATTGTGCTACAGCAATTCATACTCCCAAAGACAGTATGAAATGAATCCTGTTTTACTATATTCCTCCAAACAGTAATTACTTTTCTATTTTAATAGTGATTATTCTGTGTGGGGCTAGATGATAGTTTATTGTAGTTTTGATGAAAATTTCCACATTTTTAATACTATTGAGTACTTTTGACTTCACAAAATTGTTAACTATTTGACTTCTTTCTTTTTGGGAAGTTTCTATTATTTATTTTAAATTGGATATGCTATTAATATTATTTAACGTTTTTGAGATTCTGTTCATTTTTTAGATGAGTTGTTTATAAAATTTTTACCCATTATAAAATATTTACCTATATACCTATTTTTACCTACTTGGTGTTCAGTTTATGTGTGTATGCAGGTGTGTGTGTATACTTTTGTACTCTTATTTAAGAAATAGTTTTATCTAAAACGTCTTTTTGTACTTTTTGTTACTTTTATAACTTCATGTCTAAACTTTGGTTATGATCAGGTTTCAGTTGTATACAGTGAGAGATGCTTATCCAGTTTCTGTGTCAAGTGTACATCTCACTTTCTAGAGCACCATTTGCTGAAGAGGGAATTTTTTCTTCGGTGTGTGTCTGTGTGCTTTTGATTTCTTGGTTAAGAATGCAAGTTATTACCTGGAAATTCTACTCCATTTGTTATGCCTTCTTTTATGTCTGAGCCACGCTGTTTTGATAGTTTTAATTTGTACTGTATTTTTTCCTTTTATTGTAAGTAGATTTGGAGGCCTCGTGAATTATCCCAGTAGCCCTCGCGCTTCCTCTTCCTGAAAGCGGCCAGAGGTGACCCATGAAAACGGTTCGCTACTCTCTTGACCCAGAACACCCTACAAAACCATGCAAATCATGAGGTTCAAAACTTTCTGTTTACTTTAAGACCAGTTGCCCAGCCCATCAAAGGTATGCGTATCTGTAAAGCTACCAAGTGTCTGAAAGATGTCACTTTAAAGAAGCAATGCGTTCCATTCTGGCAGTATAATGGTAAAGTTGGGAGGTGTCCCCAGGCCAAACAGTGGGACTGGACTCAGGGTCGGTGGCCAAAAGAGTGCTGCTTTTTTGCTGCACATGCTTAAAACTGCAGAGTAATGCTGAACTTAAGGGTTTAGATGTAGATTCGCTAGTTACTGAACATATCTAGGTGAACAAAACACCTAAGATGAGCTGTTGAACTTTCAGAGCTCATGGCCAGATTAATATATACATGAACTCCCCCAGCCACATTGAAATCATCCTCACTGAAAAGGAACAAATTTTTCCAAAACCAGAAGAAGAGGTTGCACAGAAGAGAAAAACATCCCAGAAGAATCTAAAAAAACAAAAACTGATGGCATGGCAATAATAAATTCCTGTATAAGATAAATGCACATAAAAACTAAAGAAAAAGAAAATAGATTATATATCCTAATTACCATTTTCCCCTTCATGCCATGAATTTCAAAACCAGATTATCTAATATTTCCTGTCTTGTTCTTTTTACTCAAGATTTATTTCAAAATTTTCATTTCCATATTATTTTTAAGATTACTTTTGATTTGTGAATAATTGGTATTTTGAGAGGATAACACTATATATTGCTTTGGGTACCCTCAGTATTTAAAACAATATTAATTCTTACAATTCATTAACATAGGAAATATTTCTTCATGCGTGTGTGTGATCCTTGATTTCTTTCATCAAACTTCTGCAACTTTCACTGTATAGGTCCTTTAGTTCTTTGATAAAGGTATTTCTCATGGTTTCAAAATTATCTTTGTAGTTGTAATGAATGAGAATGTTACATGACTTATTTTTTTTCAGAAATACTGCTATTGGGGTAAAAACAGAATCACAAAACAAAACAAAAATCCACCAAAAATTATGCTATGAAATTTTACTTATCATATTGTAAAATTCAACCTTACCAACTCGTTGATCAGTTCTCACAGATATTTGGTGGTGATATGTAGATTTTTTTCTTTATAAAACCATATTATCTACAAACTGATAAATTAACCAATTATCAGAAACCAGAAAAAAAAAATAGAAAGCCATTTACTTCTTGCTCATAGCATTGCACTTGCTCCACAGAGTTGATGACATATTTTGGCAAACAGTTGAAAGATGACAACCCCTAAATGTATGAAGATGATTCTATTGAAGTCTCCAAATAATGAAGAAGACAGAGTGTCAATTGGCCATTTCCTGCCACCAAAGGAAGCTTTCAGTACTCAGAAGAGGGTACATCCAATCAAGCTGTTGGCAAAAAGCATCCCTAGGGAATCCCCAAACAACCCAGAATGTTGCCAAGACAATTGGTTTCTCTCCACAAACTGACAGTCAGGCTTCATTGTTGAATACAGCACACACACAACTCACTGAACTTGGAGAGGCTGACATGGTACCTGCATAGAGCCTTTACCCTGACATTTTAACTTCTTTGGTATCGGAAGCTATTTTGCAGGCTACCAAAAGAGAGATGTATACACCAACCAAAACACAAAATCTATAACCTGTCTTGCTTACAAAATAAGGTAGGGCTATTGTGGCACAAAGCTTATGAATATAGCCAACCAACATCTGATTTAACTTAAGGCCCAATCCATGAGAAGTAATCCATACCCCAAACTGCTTGGGTGACCAAAAGCAAGAAACTAAATAGCCCAGAGACCTAGGGTAAAACCAAATACTACTTGTCTTTTAAAAAGGTATTGTTAATAATGGCTTCTAATAATTTTCTGCCATACTCATAGATCAGTGCCTTGCTCAGCCACCACTAGAGAAACTTCTTTCTGCAACAGAAGGGAAAAATAAACACCCACAGCCAGAAGTTAATGCAGAGAGAGATAGACCTTGGAACAGTCAGCTCTAAATGGGATCCGTCCATCAAATTTCTCTTTTCAGAGCCCAGGGTAACCCATGGCAGAGGAGGCAGAAAGGGTTCAAGAGCCAGAGAGGATGGAAGATGCCAGGAGAACATGGCCATATAATTCAACTGTGAAAAGCTAATATGACTTAGAGAGACTGAAGCAGACAGCACAGTGCCTACCTGTGGTGAGTATACACCAAGTTCTCTGTGTATATATTGTAAATTTTAAGTGGGTCTCTGCTGTTTCTCTTTCTTTTAGATGCTTTTCCTTTTGTTGATTTGCCTTGTCCAAGTCTGAAGTGATAGCTTTTGTTTTATCTTATTATGTTTCATTTCATTGTGTTTTGCTAATCTCTTAGAAGACTATTCTTTTCTAATGAGAGACAAAAAAAGAGCAGAGATGGAAAGAACAGGGAGGACAAGAGGGAGGAGAAAACTTAATTGGAACATATTGTGTGAAAAAAGAATACATTTTCAATAAAAGGGAAAAATAATAAGAAAAGAAGGATAACAGCCCCTAAGAGCCATTCATGTACGTATTTAGTTGTAAGATATTCCAGTGTGGTGTCTGGGATAAGACTTTTTGCTTTCACCTCCATTTTAGATACAAAAAAACATTTCTATTCCACTCTATAGTTGTTTGCAGAAAATATACCCTAACCCTGGAAAAGTGTGGTCAAAAGAGATTGAGAGCTTGCCAATCAGATGAAAAGAAGCCAAAGGAAAAAATTTTTCACTGATACTTACACTTTTAGAAATGATAGGTGTCTCTAAATATTCCTGTGAGTATTGAAAAGCTTTCCATCAAAAAATGATGGCAATAAAATGTTAGTGTATTTGAAAGAATAAAACCTAACAGCTTGAAATAGGAAACACACAATCTCATTTCAGCGGCAAAAGCCCCATCCTTCATTCAGAAAGAGCAGGGACACTTGCGGGTAAATCCTCTAGGAAGGATCCTGCCTTGGGTAGCTTTCTTTCTCTTTCTTTAAAAACGTATTTTTTTATGATTTGAAACTTTCATATATTTATAAAATGAATGAAATCTTTTTACCTCCTTCATCCATTTATCTTACCCTCTCCCTTTTCTCCAACTTTTTCTCTTTTACCTGTTTCATCATTATTATTATTCCTCAGATCTTGGGTCCAGCAAAACATTACTTTTACTGTAGTTAAATGAAATATATAATTGTTTACCAAGGAAGCATGTTGAGACTATTGTACACACATATGTGTATATATATATATATATATATATATATGTATATATGCATACATATATGTATATATGGAGGATACCAGGAGAACATGGCCATCTACATCAACTATGAAAAGTGCATATGAACTTATATATACACATCTATCTATCTATCTATCTATCTATCTATCTATCTATCTATATATCTATCTATCTATGAAGAGAAACAGCAGATGATTAGAAAAAAGTTCCAAAGACTAATGAACACAGCATTCTTGAATTCTGAGTCATATCAAGTACTGTAGAATGAGGAGCATGAAAGCATTTCTTTTATAATGAGCAGTTGTTAGCTAACATCAAAGTTTCTGTGTACATGGAGACCATTTGCATGATTCTTGTTGATAGAGTAATTGTCAGAATGAGTCTAATAACTGAAGTATAGTTAGGCTGTACAGCTCCCAACTGTGACTATAAAAATATTATGCAAAATAGTATCAGTCACACAAGATGAAACTTGTAGCAATTTGCTATTCTGGAAATTATATTTATAATCTGGGTGATAATTGAAAGCAGGGTCCTAGTTTAGACATTTCTTCAGGATTTAATGTATCCAAGTAAGTTCGCCACTTATAATCTTCATTTATTTAAAATGATTCACTTAACAAGTTACAATATCTTCAAACAAAAATGAAAGTACCGCTGAAATGTGATAAATCATGAAACTAGAATCATAGGGATTATTTTACAGTAGGTGGATAATTTCTGTATGATTTTATTCATATAAACATACATTTAGTTATAACATTTGCACATCTCATTTTTAACCTTTGACGTTTTAGCACTTTTATTTAACATTGAAATATTTGTAATACCGCAGTTTTATGTAATGTTAATATTTATTTATTTTATAGGTTATATTGCATTTAAGAACACAAGAGGTGTTGTAATTAATGAGACAGGCACAGTTCTCACATCAGAAAACTCATAATGTAACTCAACAAATAATGAAAACGCTGTCGTCTGGCTAAGAAATTTATAAAATGATCATTGTGGGAATATCAGTAGGATCCACCTAATTAATATCCTTTTTAAAACTAACTGGGTGTTGATTTTAGAAAATAAGCAGTGGTGAACATTAAATAAGTAAATAACTACATAAGTGCACCCAAATGCTGTATGAAGAACAAGGGATCTTGAGTTCTTGTCCTACTCAACAATGAATAACTGTTTCATGCAAATGTCCTATTTAATCTCTTTGAGGTACAGTTGCTTTTGTTAAAGTAAACGAGGAGACCATTAGTCTGAGTCTGTCATACTTTAAGCTCGTTTGTAGCAAACTGTCATGAAATTTATTTTTTGGATATTCTATGTGTTTGCCTTAGAGACAAGCTATCAGTTAAAAGCAGTTAATTTCCACCCCTCCTGGCAATCAGCTGACCACACCATGCTTGGATAATGCCAAACCTTAAATAGAGCAAAGCAGGCACTCTACATGGCTTCACTCAGGCTCTCCAGAGGCTCACCACTGGCACTGCTGTCTCTGCCTCTCAGTCCGTTTTTATTGTGAATGATGACAAATGAACAAATTACTGTTTGAGCAAATAAACTACCAGATTCATTTGACTTTCTTCACTTAAAACTTTATTTTTATATATGCTTCAGACTAAAGAAGCACAGTTCCCTGAAAACAGTTTTTCATGCAGATATTCGTAGCAATTGGTGGAAAGAGGGCTGACATTTCCATCAAATGGGTCAGACAGTAAATTTTGTTCTTAACTATAATTTTATTCAGAGCAAAGCCTACACTTACTGATCACAATATTATTTTCCCAAGGTTAATAAGAGGTGGACTCTCAGGATAAGTTGCAGTCCACTGTCACTGTGAGTCTTACACTACACTATCTTTAGAAAGATATTTCAGAACTTAGTATTAAATATTAAAATGGCATTTATTGATTATAAATATATGACACTATTTCTCTTTATTAGAATCCCTTTTTTCTGTTTACATCACTCTGACCTAAGAGTTGTTTTTGGAATTAGAATGCTACTTCAAGAAAAACACATCTGGGCATGTCTGTGGGGTCATTTCCACAGAAGTTGGACAATGATTGGGAAATCCATGTAGCACGAGTATTGTCATTCCATGGACTGTAGTTCCAGACTAAATAAAATTAGAAAGTTAGCTGAACCCAAACATTCATATATCTTTATCTCCCTCCTTTTTTGTCTCCCTCTCTCCCTTTGTCCCTCTCTTCCTTCCTCCCTCCCTGTCTTTCTTTCTCCATTTTTCTGCTTTCACATTGTAAACTGCCTCATGCTCCTACTGCTTTTAATCCCTCAGTATTGTGGAATGTTTTCTTGAAATATAAGCCAACTATAAGTGGAACAACATTTCTGATGCCATTTTAATGTATTATTTTGTCACGTAATAGGAAAAGTAATTGATATAATATTTTTTCTGTTTTTGTTTGTTGTTTATTTGTTGTTTGTTTTCTGTGCCCTGAAAGGTCTGCCCCTAAAGAATCAGTCAGACTCTCTTTCTGTGTGCAGCTACTGAGACAAAAGGAGAGGAGAGGACTGGCAAACATCTGTTTAGTAGGATACAGTTAGTCTTCTGACAGTCTGCCCCTACAGGAAGACAGTCTCAGGCATCCACTTTCTTATGCCCGTGTTCCTCATAGATCATACATACAGGGGAGAAAACAGGTTAGCAAACAAGAAGAAAGGCCTGAGACAAAATTTTCCCTCATTAACCTCAGAAGCAGCTGCCATCAATTTGAGGTAAAATTTCCAGCCTCTAGAGCAGGGAGATCATTGCCTGCTCAACAGTCTACCCTTTCTGTACCCTTGGGCTTGGCTGCCCTAACAAACCCATTCAGAAGTATCTTCTGCACAGGTGTGATTCCTGCTTCCTGTGGCTGATGCCCTCAACCCTGCACATAGAATAAGTATCCCCTTACTTATACATCATTACATTATTTGTTTTCACTATGTCATTTCTTCCTGCTGGTGTTCTGGCAGGAATAGAAAATGATTTTGACATCTTCCTGGTCTTCTGCAATGATTTTTTTCATAGTCCAATATCCCATTATAATGACACTTCATGTTTTCTTTCTGTCCCACTAAAATGGCTTTTAGAAAAATAGCTAGTGTATAATTCACAGCAGATACCACTATCAAATAAGCAGTTATTAATCAGTATCATAAGTAACAAATAACAATTGTCACAGCATTTAGATGATTTGGATAATGGCATTGCCCTGGAAAAACTGATAATAAAAACACAAGTCCCTCTGCATTGTTCATTTCTTTACTCTGATACTAAAAAAGCAGTAAATCAACTCAAAAGAAATGAATCACAAAAATGAAGGAAAACAAGCGAATAGGGACAGATCCAGTTAATAGACAATTTGGAAGTAGTAATATCTAGGAACAAGGAGTAAAATCTCTAACATGTAAAAGTACAACATTAACTGTAGTGGAACAAAAGACGAAAGGAATAAACAGACAGAATCCAACTTAGAAATCCTTGACATGACTTGCCTTTGGTTTTAGATGGGAATATAAATCCTGCAGCTAGATTAGGGGATCACTCAAAGAAAAAATAAAATAGATAAAAGGAAAATGGTGAAATGCTTCTAAACAATGAAAGCAATTGTTTGGGGAGAATAGATCTTACCTTTTGATAAAACAAAAATAGGCCTACCAGTTCCAAAATAATTTCTCAAAGGATTATTTAAATATATTAATAAAAATTCAAGATAAAATATTCTATTATCTCTAAGGCCTGTTAGATAAAAGGAAAATGTCCTCTTCCTCTTTTTTTGTAAATAATGTGGCAATACATTGTTGGAAGTAAAGATGAAACCAGCTACTAAAACAAGACAGGCAATTCTAAACTACTGAAACACACAATGGTGCACATTCCAGTGTACTTGGAGACTACATCACCATCAGAAATTGTTAGTATGCCTTGGAAAGGATAGGAGCTCCACAAGGACCAAATATATCTGGGTACAGGGGTCTTTTCTGAGACTGACACTCCACAAAGGACCATGTATGGATATAACCTAGAACCTCTGCTCGGATGTAGCCCGTGGTAGCTCAGTAAACAATTAGTTTCCCATAGTAAGGGGAACAGGGACTATTTCTGACAGGAACTCAATGACTGGCTCTTTGACCTCCCCATCCCCCAAGGGAGGAGCAATCCTGCTACGCCACAGAGGAGGACTTTGCAGCCAGTCCTGAAGATACCTGATAAAACAGGGTTAGATGAAAGGGGAGGAGGTCCTTCCCAATCCGTGGACTTGGAAAGGGGCAGGGAGGGGATGAGGGAGTGAGGGTGGGATTGGGAGGGAATGAGGGAGCAGGATAGAGCTGGGATACAGAGTTAATAAAATGTAACTAATTGAAGGTGGGACCTCTAGGCTAAGAGAAGTTCTCTGGAAGAAGAATCAGACATAGTTTATTCACCATCAGGACTCAGAGAAGGACAGATATGAACAGGAGCAGAGAGGTACAGCTGAGACATGGAGAGTCATGTCACAATAGTTGGGATAAGTTATGAGCTAGCTGAGAGTCTTCCCAGCTAAAGGCTAAGCTTTTATAAATATTGGTAAATATCCATGTCATTATTCCATCACTGGTATGTCTAAAATGTCCGCTAAAACTATGTAGCTATCTTAACATATAACACTTAGATTCCAAGCACCCAATATGAAGTTAAATTAACTTGTAAAGGTTAAAAATACTTATTAGATCCCATTTGTCTTTCTAAGTGAGGATTGATCATCTTACCTCGTGTCTGCTTTCTTGTTTATCTCCTTTAGGTGTATAGATTTCATTGTGTTTATCATATCTTGTAGGTCTATATGAGCTAGTATATTCCATGTTTGTCTTTCTCCTTCTGGGATACTTCACTCAGAATGATCTTTTCTAGATCCCACCATTTGCCTGCAAATTTCATGATTTCCTCATTTTTGATTGCTGAGTAGTATTCCATTGTGTAAATGTACCACAATTTCTGTATCAATTCCTCTGTTGAGGGACATCTGGGTTGTTTCCAGGTTCTAGCTATTACAAATAAAGCTGCTACAAATATAGTTGAGCAAATGTCCTTGTTGTGTACTTGAGCAAATTTTGGGTATATACCTAGCAGTTGTATAGCTGGGTCTTGCATTGGATGTATGACAGGAGTCTACCTAGAGTGTTTCAAAGCAGATACTAAGACTCATAACCAAACCTTCGGCACAGTGCAGGGAATCATAGGAAAGAGGGGAAGTTAATATGACATGCAAAGGATAGGAGCTCCACAAGGACCAAATATATCTGGGCACAAGGGTCTTTTCTGATACTGACACTCCACCAAGGACCATGTATGGACATAACCTAGAACCCCTGCTTGGATGTAGCCCGTGGTAGCTCAGTAACCAATTGGTTTCCCATAGTAAGGGGAACATGGACTATTTCTGACAGGAACTCAATGGCAGGCTCTTTGGCCTCCCCATCCCCCAAGGGAGGAGCAGTCCTGCTAGGCTACAGAGGAGGACTTTGCAGCCAGTCCTGAAGATACCTGATAAAACAGGGTGAGATGAAAGGGGAGGAGATCCTCCCCAATCAGTGAACTTGGAAAGAGGCAGGAAGGAGATGAGGGAGTGAGGGTGGGATTGGGAGGGAATAAGGGAGCAGGATACAGCTTATTACAGAGTTAATAAAATGTAACCAATAATAAAAATATTAAATTAAATTAAAAAAAATACTTGTTAGAAAATCTGTTTTAGTTACTCAGGGAACATTAAGATCTCTCAGCAGGTAAATGTATTTTCTGTTAAGACTGAAAACTTGAATTAGAGCCCACATGGTAGAAGGAAGGGATATATTTTTAATGTTCCCTAGGACTTTGACACTTGGGACCTGGCACACACACACACACACACACACACACACACACACACACGTATTTCCATACATACAGACACACTCAGTAGGCACATGTACTCTCTCTCTCTCTCTCTCTCTCTCTCTCTCTCTCTCTTTCTCTCTCTCTCGTACACACAATCAAAGCCTACACCCCTGCTTATGTCCATGTCTTTACTGCTGAGGTACATGAATGTATACCTTGTATGGAAAAGTCATTTGCTGATATGATCATATTGAAGACTTTGGAATGGGGAGATGAAGTAGGATGGATGACATGGCAGCCTTTGAGGAGATGACAATAGCTTATTAGACAGGAGCCTAACAAATAGGATATGTGCTTACAGCAGAAGAGCAAGGAAGGAAAGTTCTGAATATGCCTGACCACTCCTTTAAGGGCAAAGGAACCAGGCTACAATACCAAAGGTTTAAGAGGCTTCTGGAAGCTAAAATAGGGAAAATGATCCCTGCTCCTAGAGCCTCCAGAAGAGAACAGCCTTGTCAATACTTTAATCCAGAAAAAATATTTCTGACATTTGGCTACTAGAGCTCTGGGAGAATCTATGAGTGTTATTTTCATCACCAGTTTATTGTGGTTTGTTGAAATGTCAATATGAAACTAAAGTAGACAGAATCTGCCACAAAGATATGAGAAGAATTTGTTGTCTAAGTAATATAAAGAGTATAATATTAAGCTCAGGAGAAGGTATCAAGCATATATATATATATATATATATATATATACATATATACATATATATGTAATCTATATTCAGGGTAAAATCATGAAATGTGGAAGAGGTTTTATGTGAAACAAATATTACAAATGATATGGAAAACCTCTATGAAATAATAATAAAAGCCTTCATGGTGCCTCAATATAGACCTGGGGAAATATTGTTTTAGGCAATCTAGGGGGTGATTAACTTAACTGCAGAGAGCTTTGTTGATCTTATTAATTTTCAGGCACTCTGTGGATTAAATAACTTGTATGACAAATCATACAAGTCATTTTATCATTTGTAAGTGGGAATTCAAAATGGGTTCCTCTCACAATTATTTTGTTAATCATATCTGTGCTGCCCACTTTTCAATGTTTCTGCAACTCCAAGCAGAAAACCACACCTATTTACTCTGGAACTTTAATACTGAGAATTGTAGAATAATCTATAGTATAGAGTAGCTGTGCATATATTAAAGAGTATTATTGTGTCTTGCACAAATGATACATGTCAGAGTCTGTGGGAAAGGGTTGTGCCCAAGGCTGATAATCCACCTAGATGTAGAATTTGTTGCTTGCTTTGATTTTTCTAGTCATGAGTTCTGGGAAATAAAATATCACCATGGTCTCAATTCTATAACACATGGAGAGATGTACATATGTTATATATATAGAGAGATACAAGAGATACAAGATACACTTGTTCTCGTTACACACAAGAAACTAAAGCACAGATCAGAGAGCAACAGTTCCCTGGTCTGGGCCCTTTCTTGGGACCCACTCACACCTGTGTCCCCTGAGTCTAGCATAAATCAGGGAGCAGAGGGTAAGAGATACCCCTCCCCCATCTACTGTCCTGCTACAGTCTGAGAGCAACAGTGGCCAGGCCCCTCTCTATTCCACTTTGTTTGCAAGCCTCATAGCCCAGTTCCCTGACTTGTGCCATTTTCTGGGACCCACGCTGATTTTTCCCCACTGAGACCAGCACAGATCAAGGAGCAGCAGTTCTCAGGGTTGTGCCACTTCTTGGGACCTGCCCTGACCTACTTCCCAGACACCAGAACAGATCAGGGAGCAACTGAAAGGAACAGGCTAGCTTTACAGGTTTCTTTATAAATTCTATACCCCATGTTAAACTAAATTTCCCAGCACTTTTATAGAAGGCAGGGGGAGGAGCGGAAAAATTGGGACCCATTGCAAAGGAATGCGAAAGGTCTCCTCCCTGCTGTGGAGGAGTGTCCAGATCTGCACTACGAGATAACATTGCATAGTAACCGGTCCAGATGTCACCAGTTCCCCAACCCAGATAGGGGCAGGACCAGAGAGACTTGACACCTAAAATGAACCAATCATTTTAAAAGTCAACTACCCAATCCAGAGTCGCCAAGCTCGCAACTTCCACGATTTCCGCGCTCCTTCCTTTAAAACCCTCAGACTTCTGTCTCTCGGGGCTGTTCCTCGCTGGTTTTGTGTGTGTGTGTGTGGGGGGGGGGGGCAGCCACATCGTACAATGGCTGAATTAAATACCTCATGCTATTGCAGCGATGATTGGTCTCCTGAATTCTCTTCATCCCCCTCGGAAAGTTAGCGTCCCCTAGGGGCTTCCCCCTTGGGCCTAACACAACAGTTCCCCACCCTGTGCTATTTCTGTGGCCCACCCCAATCTAAGGCACCAGAGACCAGCAGGGATCAGGGAGCAGTAGGAAAACCAGAGGACTGAAGCCATCTGGGACCATGAGCACTGCCTACAACCGCAGAGACCTAATATGGTCAAAGACCACCAAGCCTGCTAATAATAGAGTCAACCAAATGCAAAGAGGTCAGCCCAAGAACACCAGCAAGCCCAGGGCTGTACGACAGCAACAAAACCAACCTGTCCTACTACAGCAAGCCCTGATGATCCTACCACACCAGAGCACAAGAATACAATCTGAAATGCGAGGTGATGAAAATGATAGAGGCCTTAAAGGAAGAAAATAAATGCCTTCAAGAAACACAGGAAAATGCAAACAGGTAAAGGAACTGGCTAAATCAAAGGAAAAATAGACTGAGAAGATGTCTCAATTCTGAACATGTATGCCCCATATGCAAAGGTGCCCACATTTGTAAAAGAAACATTACTAAAGCTTGAATCACACCTTGAACCTCACACATTAGTAGCAAGAGACTTCAACACACTTCTTTTACCAAAGGACAGATCACTGAGATGGAAACTAAAAAGAGAAATAATGAAACTGACATTATGAATGAATTAGACCTAACAGATATCTACAGAACATTCACCCAAACACAAAAGAATGTAACTTCTTCTCAACACCTCATGGAACTATCTCTAAAATTGACCACATACTTGGACACAAAATAAGCCTGAACAAATACAAGAAAATAGAAATAACACTGTGTATTCTATTAGACCACCATGGATTAAAGCTGGACTTACACAACAACAGAAACAATAAAAACAACACCCTTCACAATAGCCACAAAGGACATAAAGTACCTTGGTGTGAACCTAACCAAGCAAGTCAAAGACTTGTATGAAAAAAATTTTCCAGTCTCTGAAAAAAGAAGATATCAGATGATGGAAAGATCTCCCATGCTCATGGCTTGGCAGGATTAAAATAGTAAAAATGGCCATCTTACCAAAAGCAATCTACAGATTCAATGCAATTCCCATCAAATTACTAACACAATTCTTTACAGACCTTGAAAGAAAAATTCTCACCTTCATATGGAACAACAAGAAACCCAGAATTGCTAAAACAGTTCTCTACAGTAAAAAATCTTCAGGAGGTATCTCCATCCCTGATCTCAAGCTGTACTATAGAGCAACAATACTAAAAACTGTATGGTACTGGCATAGAAACAGACTGGTGGATCAATGGAATCAAATAGAAGACCCTGACATAAATCCACAAACTTATGGACACTTGATTTTTGACAAAGATGCCAAAACCATTCAATGGAAAAAAAAGACAGCATCTTCAACAAATGGTGCTGGTCTAACTGGGGGCTGTTTCTAACAGGACTCTTTTGCCTGCTTTTAGACCACTTCCCCCTGGCAGGGCTGCCTTGCCTGCCATCAGGAGATGAAGATATGAGCATTCCTGATGTGATATGATATGATGTGCTGGTGAAGATTAATGCAGGGCAGGGAGCTCCCATTTTCTGGGGGGAAAAGGGAGAGGGGATGGAGGAGAAGTGGTGGGGACTGGGAGGAAGGGAGGGAAGGGGTACCCTGGGGTATAAAGTAAATAAATTAATATAAAATTTAAAAAAATGAAAAAGAGAGGAAGGAAAGAGATTATGAATGAATTATTCCTCAGTTAGGTAGTTCTAATAATTTAGATAAGGAAATACACTGTATAAGATTATGTAATCAAGAGAAACAAGTATTTTGCCAAGGTAAATGTAATCAATACTGCCTAAATATGCATTAAGGTCAAACAGACCAATGCAAAAATATCTTCATATTAACAATGTGAGGCACTTCCTTTTAGGAAGATACTTTACTTATCTCTATTGATTTTAAAATGCATTTCAAGTCAAATGGGCTAACTAAGGTCTCTAGATTTTATATCCTCTTGTCATTAAGGTTTTCTACAAAATCATTGAAAGTTTTTCCTAAGTGACCTTATATTTAATTGTGTTTGTAATAGAGACAGTAAATTTAAAGGAAAAGGTTGGGAGGGTGTTTTTAAGTAGTTAAATTATCATACTTAATATCATTCTGTGGTATTTATTTACTAAACACTTATTCTGTTTTTTGAGATTCTGCTACCTATAAGTACATCAGATTTTAAGAAATGTTTATTTTTGTATCCTAGTGGAAAAATGGATATGCCAAGTTGAATGTTTTACTACTTAAGGATATATAGTTTCTTCATGTGATTGAAACAGTGTTTTGAAGAAGGAATGGAAAGAGAATTTCCATTTCATATCCTTCAGGAGTCTAGAGGTCATTATTTTATCCAGAGCTAAAATACCATGTATTAAGCCTCAACTCACAGGTGATGTCTACTGACAGTGGGCTCCTTGAGCCTATGTCATGAGCATGAATGTATGAGCTGAGGGGTTTTACAGAGGGCAAGTATCAATTCAAATTCTTGAAAATTTGTTACAGCTGTAGAGAGTACTGGTTTTCCTGCGAGGAGCTCGTTGGGATTTCTTCTACATAGACTAAACTGCCTGTTTGTGTGTTGAGTAAGACATATCTTTATTTGAACCAGAGGACACACTTTGTGCTGAGTATACTCTAAGCTTTTGTCAAAATTACAAATGCAAAAACAGTAAATTGTGCAAAGATTTAAGTTATTAAGAACAGTCCGACTTTTCTATGCCCTTGATGTTTTAAAAGAAGCAAATATTTCTCTTAGTAAAAGTATGTTATTTTTATATATACCTGTTTATTCATTGCTATGATTTAGCTATTAGCTGTACCAGCCTCAAAACCACATGTGTTGATGGTTGCTTATTCATCTGGTCATTTTACTGAAGGTACAGGGGCTTTTTTCCAGCTAAGTAGATTCATTTAATCAACTAGACAGCTAGGGGTGTGCAGGTAGGAGGAGGTAAGGCCTTGCTGGAGAAGGTTGGGGTGTTCATTTGAAGGTGTGTCTTCTACCTGGCTCCTTTGTTTTCTGTTTTCTGATCTCTAGTCACCCTAAGGTAAGAAGCCTCTTTAGTCACACATTCCTGCCATTGTGATGTCATGCCTCTCTATTGGCTGGCAGTATAGGAGCCAGCTGATAACTACCGATCATGCTAGATTATGAGCAAAAAGAAAGCGTCTTACTCTAAGTCATTTTTATCAGTTACTTTTTCAGAGCAAATAAAGGCTGTCATACATTGATACACTTTCTATACAGGCTTAAACCATAACTCTAATTTGTTTGAATTATACAACTCAATGCTTTTTTTTTATTATAGCCACAAAGTTGGAAAAATACAATGCTAAGTTAAATTGCTATATATCCTGTCAAAAGAAACATTACTCACGTTAAATATTTTATATGACCACATTTCCCTCATTCAGAGAAAGTTTCCATGTTTATTCTATTCTGTGGGTAAGTTTTTTATTCTCAACAATTTGTGTAAATGAAGTCATGTATTCGTGCTTAGGAGACCTGTGTTTGGACTATGTGTGTGTGCTATTGTTGCCTAATTTTTTTTTCCTGGGAAAATGTGAATAAAATTTTTCAATGAATATAGAGTTATATGAAGGACCAAAGGAATGGTTCTACCCAAGCCTAGGTAAGTAAACTGATCAGATTATTGGAGCTATCTTATTGGACTTGTGTTATTAAAAAACAGCTGTGTAACTGGAAAATCTACCCCCACATGGGTGATGACTCGTAAGAGCTAAATGACCAGGACTCACTGCTCACATTGAAGGCATCTCCACTGGAGACTCTCTTCTCTATAGCCTTTGCTATAGCACATAGATGCCATTTCTATGACTGACTGAGCATCTTTGTGATTCTCATAAGATAACAAACTTCTTGAGCCTTATAAGCTTTCTAGCTTCCCAATTGGCTGCTTCCCCTTCCCTTCCCTTGGGAAGTATTTTAATTCAGAGAAAATAGCTGCCCCTCAGCCACATCTAAGAATGATACACATTGTAGCACGTTTTAGTACAACATTCCTACTACTTGCTACGTTGTAATCTATTCTGTTGTAACCATACATTGTTTGTGTGTTCAGCAATTGGTGGGCGTGTGAGTTTTGCCCATGATTTGGTCCTTCAAGGCAATAGTATTCTGAAGAGTTATGTATAACTTCATTTGGGAAAATGTGTTTAAATCTCTCTTGTAGAAAAGGGTGGAACTGTTTGATCGTAGTCTCCTCTGTGTTTAATATGGGAGGTGCTTCTAAATTCTTTCCCAATATGGTTAAATGAAAAAAAAGTAAAACAGAGCTCAGATATTCCAAAAATATTTCTGCAGTCTCTGAGGTGATTCAGTAGAGTGTAGTGGAATTTAAAGGGAAAATGGAAGGATCTGGATCTGGTCCCAGATCTGCTGCTAATTAATGGTTTGACCTTAAGCAACTTATTTGCATTCTTCTAAGCTCAAGTTTCTTCATTTATAAAACTAGCTCATGTTTCTTCAAACAAGAACAATTTTCAATCTAACTATTCTTATTTTACTTTTGCCCTCCTATTGTTTCCTTAAAACTGCTGAAATTAAAATTTTCTTTTGTCCCAAATATAACAGTTTAGAGCCAACCACACCTCTGTTACTGGGTTCTTAAGTTGTCATGGCATAGTCTTCTGGTCATTTGAAAACAGCCTCTTCCTCAGAAGTTGAAGATATGCTCAGCCTTGATGTGACTTGATGTACTGGGGAAAGTTGATATGGGTGCGGAGGGAAGGGGTGCTCCTGGGGAAGGGAGAAGGGAAAGAGAAAGGAATGAAGGGGCAATACTGGAAGGAGGGAAGGGGCATCCTTGGGATGTAAAATAAATCAAAAAAGAAAAGAAAAAAACACCACAGCCTCTGGTAGTAGACTTGTTTACCTTTTATAGTATATTCACAACCCTGAATCTTACTTCAATGCTAGGCTTCCTTTAAGCCCACTTTAAAGCAGGGATACTGATATACTGACCCTGTTTAGGGTGCAGTGTCCAGAAAAGTAAGAGGCTCAGTTTCTTCCTTTTCAGTGCAGAAAGATAAGTCAATCTGATTTGGACCAGGCCTGTAGTTGTTTGATATCTAAAGGTAAGGTTTCTTAGGATAATTAGCAATTAATTATATTATTATTACTGCAGTAGTTTACCGGGTCTACTGTAATAATAGTAACAAAAACACAGCTTAGAAATTAAGAGCTTGTTTTCAGAACTGGAAAGTAGCAGGCTGAAATGTTTAATGAAAGGTTTAATCCTCCTATGCCCTAAGAGAGAGAATGTGTTCCTGTCTCCTATCCACCTTTCAAACAGTCCTTAGCACTGTTATTCACATGCTATGGACATGTCGACTTGACAGATGCATATGGAAATCTTTGTCTTCATCCTGTATGTAAGCTGCTATGTCTTAATTTGCACTTTGAAAAATGATGCCAGTTATACTTAGTAAGAGTGTTCACTTACAAATTCACTTTTATCTCATTTATAATAAATTTTATTTCCACAGAATCAGGTTCTGAGATGTTAAGCTTAGAGCTTGGACTTCAACCAATTATAAATATTTTGGAGATGGGAGAATACTCAGCCCTTACATTTCCAAAATAGCTGTTTCTTTGCTGGTATATGACCATACATTAGTCAACTTTGCCTTGTGACTTCCTAGTGACAAATTGGTCTTCCATTCCCATTGCTTGAGTTTGTCCACATAGTTTGCCTTTAAGATGGGGAGGACACATGTGATAATCTCAATCTAACCTCCACCAAGAACATCCATTTCAGCTTGATTACTTACTTTTTTTTTTCACAAAAAAAAAAAATCAAACAAAAACCAAAAAACAAAAAACATGTGTTTTCTGTTTCTTCTTTGACAGTATGCATTCTGGAATGATACACATGTACAGGAAACCGGGAACAACAGAGCCAGTTTACTGGCACAAGACCTGTAGAACATAAAGACTGTCAACACTCTAGCATAGATAGGGAAGGGCTTTCCTGGCTCCACACCTCACTGAGGAGCCTATGGCCAATGCTGGAAGTATCAGTTTTCTTCAGGAGTGTGGGCTCTGATAGGTTGCTTGTACCCAAGGAATGACACTCATGTATGTGCACACAAGCTCCACTAATTGCAACAGTGGATTATTTAAAAAAAATAACTGTATTTATATTAAGTTACCAAAGAACACATAAAACTTAAAAAGAAACCACAATCTTTGGTTTCATCCAATGTACATTTATTAGGCATTGTATAACATACATAAAGAATTCTTTTTATCATTGTAAACTGCTACAATTTGAAGTCTGTTGGGTTTTACAGGTTTTGGAGACACTTTATTACTGGGAGTTACCAAATGTACTTCCTGATTCAAGTGAGGCGTGTCTGGCTTGTTGGATATGTCCTTTCTCACCTCGTATCCATGTTATTGTTGCATATATTACTACTTATGCAAGGCAATACTAATGTGTACTTCATGTCTAGACATTGCATCATTTTGTTGATAGTATAAAAGTTCATGGAAATGTCATTCTTCTCTCTCAGTCCTACCTCTAGTACTTAGGAATACAATCACAGTCTTTGTCAGGATAAACTGACTGAACAGCTGTTACTATCCATTTGCTTCACTTACACTTTACCCCTCAGCAGCTAGCCAGTTCATCATCTGCCCTCTGATTTTCAGGCGAGGCTGAAGCGCTAGACCACCATGGGTCTCTAGACTTTGGAGGATGCATATTGGGTGCCACAGGCTCTTTCTTGTGTTGTCTAGCAGGTTTGTCATTCACATCTTCAAGCTCACCTACTGTGAGAAACATAGTTGCCTGACAGCCCCATCTGCTGTCTCTTCAGGTATAGTGCTTATATCAGACCTCTACTTACTCATTCCTGTTCCCAAGCAATGATAAATAAAGGTGAGTGCTAGTGCCAGCCCACTGTCAAGAAAATCTTGTAACTATGGTTGTAAAATTAAATGCAGGACAGGCAATTATTTTTGAATTTCAGATTAACAATTAGCAATTTAAGGAATAAGCAGAAAACACTTGGGTAATACTTTCACTAAATATTGCTTGTTGATTTGAAATTCAAATTTTGCTCAGCATCCTCCATTTTCATTTATTAATTCTACCCGTAATGGTAATGATTGCTTGGGGACACCCTAGCATCCTGATTGAATTTACTTAGAAATGTTCTATAGCTTGGAATTTTTCTTGTCCAGTTTTCTTTACCTTCATGGTCTCATACGTTGTATATAGTCTTATTCATCCCTTTGTCCATAACAAGCATCTCTCCCTACACACTCTTTTATTCTTATCTGGTTTTTGGTATATGCCTTTTAGAGGGTCATAACTTCTACACAGTCCTTTAAAACTAATGAAATGTCTATCTTTAACTCTACAGAACATTTATTTTTTTTCCTTTTCTTTGTGGCTATTGTACTGAGTAATTGTTGAATTCCTCTCAGGTATCTATATATTATGTCAAAATTTCTCCATGAGGTAGAAAGAGACTATTATAAAAAACTTTACTTTTACCATATGAAAATAAATGTAAAATCGAACTTTCTTAGGACTGATTGCCTACACTATACCTAACACAATTCTAGAAAAGTTTCCCCAGCAAAATGCAACAAATATAGAAAAATGAGGTGATTAACCAAGTTACCTTTTTACCGTATAAAAATGTTCCAATTTCCAGCTAACTTGCCCCCAACTACAAATGCTCAGTGGTAGAACTGGGTCAAATAATACATTCTATTACATTGTGCCACAGTTTACTGGCTTGAGCATCAGCTTGCTAATTGAGCCAGAAGAGGAAGTGGCTCTTTAGTAAAACATCTTACAAATCTCTGTTTCTGTCTTCAACTTACATCAAGTCCTACTCAGTGTGGAACACTTGACCATGCTCAAGTGAGTGATGAGGTATAGGGCAGGAAACATGATCCAGTTTGGATCAATTTTTCTTAAAATGGCTATTGGGCAAAGAAAACACATTCTTAACATTGCTTTCGTGTTATTGAAATAGGAAATATAAGAAAGGCATTGTCTTAGCATGCAACATAGAGTGCTAGAATCAAACCCAGAGAACAGAAAATAAAGTCTCCTTCAGGAATGGGCAAGATCTACCAGTAGTGGTGTAATATGACTGAGATGTCATGCTGTTAGTTAAAGAGAAACCATGAGAAAAAAAATGATACACCACATGGTATTCACCATCCTGAAACCTCTAATAAAGAACATAGTCTCACTTAGAACGGGAAGTTAATAAGGAACACTACCATTTTATATTGGCTTACAAAATTCAATCCAAAACTTACCTTTCCTACAAGATCTGCAGTGACAAAGATAGAATAGATAGAACAGAGATTGAGGTAATGTCCAACCAATGCCTGGCAGAACCCAAGACCCACCCCATGGAAGAAAGCCAACCCCCAACACTATTAGTGTTACTCTGCTATGCTGACAGAGTGGAGAATGCTACACTCAGCAACAATTAAAAACAGTTGCTGAGACTCACAGCCAAACACTGGGCAAGGCATAGGGAGTCTAGTGGAAAAGTGAGGGGAAGGATAAAAGAAACTTGAGGTGATAAGAGCTCCACAAGAAGACCAACAGAGCCAACAAACTGGGGCCTGGAGGGGTCTATGGAGTTAGAAGCACCAACCAAGGATCTTTAGTGGACTGGACCTGGGACCTCTACATATAAGTAACCAATGGCCAGCTCAGGATTCATGTGGGTCTACTAGTAAGAGGAACAGGGGCTAACTCTGACATGTACTCTGTTGCCTGCATTTTGATCACTTCCCCATGATGAGACTGCCTTGGCAGGCCACAGGGGAAGAGGATGAACTCAGTCCTCATGTGACTTGATGAGCTGAGTTGCTGGGTAGGGGGGAGTCCCGATTCTGAGGAATGATGCTTGCCTTTGTGGTTCCTGATCTTTTCTCTAAGTTCTCCAGCTGCAGGGTTTTCTCTGTTTGTGTATTCTTTATTGAGGCTAATTTTGTTTTCATGTCTTGCACCATTTCCTTCATCTGTTTGAATGTGGATTCCTGTCTTTCCATGATGGTCTCTATTTTTTTGTTCATTTCCTCTCTGTATGTCACTCTATATGCCTCTACTTGTGCCTCCATTTGTGTGGCTATTTCTTTGAGACCTTTATTTGCTTCCTCTTTATGTTCCTCTAATAACTGGATAAGCATAGATTTAAAATCATTTTCTGTGTTTCCGATGAATTGGAGTATCCATTGATTTTGGAGGTTGCTGGTGAAGCTATAATATCCTGTATTTGTTGGATGTGGTCTTATGCCGACCTCTGGCCATCTGCTTATTTGTAACCTTTACTGTTTGCTCCTAGTGTCTGTACTTCAGCCTGGGTCTCTCTTTCTCTGGTGCCTGGAGTATTCTTCCGGAATATGAGAGAGGTCCACTGGTTTGAGAGTGTGTATTGGTGTTTCAGCTGTACCAATGGGAAGACGTTCCACAGGCACACTTGCACATGTGCAGGCAAGCAAGCATGTGTGTGTGTGTGTGTGTGTGTGTAAGTATGCCTTAAAAGTCAGGGTGCTAGAGAGTGTAGATGCCTAGAATATGGGGCAGTGCAGGCACAGGAAGGGGCCCGGATGCTGGCGCTGTTCGCAGGAACACAGAGCATATGCAGGTTTCCTGAATACCTCAATGTCCTGCAGGCCTGTCGTACTGTCTTTTGGTATTCAGCTCTGCCTGGGTTCCAGGAATTGTTTGCCTGGACTCCACTGGCAGACCCACAGAATAGGGGCTTCAATGTTGAGAACACTGTCCCAAGAAACCCTGTGTTGTCCACAGGTGGGAGGGATTGATGTCTGGCTCTAGCTTAGAGGGACCCGGGATCTGGGGCTCTGCATGCACTCACTGTAAGGCTCACTCAATCTCTAGCATGCCTAATTGGAAAGCACAGGGGTTCCCCTTGTTCTCTGCTCTCAGATTTGGGTCTGCAGGGGAAAATGTGACTGTAGGAGATCCGTCAGCTCAGTGGTGCTGCAACGGCAGGATTGGGAGAGTGGTACCTCGGCCAACTGGGAGTCTTGCCAAAGCTGCACAACTGGGAGGGCAGTACAGATACCTGCTGGGGGCACAGCTTTCGGTTACCTGGGTGACTAGTACAGCTGGCTGCCTGCCTCTGAGGAGCTGGGAGGCCTGCCTCTGCTGTCTCAGTCACTGAGCAGGGCGTTTTGTGCTCGGAACAGTGGACACTGTGGGCCGCCTCTGCTGAGGAGGGAGGTCCATGAAGGGGAAGTTCAGCAAGATTGCATATTTGCCACTCTCAGTCCCCAGAGAAGTACGAAGGTGACCTGGATCCAAATGGTCTCAGCTTACTGGTTGTCCCCTCAGTGTTAATGTTCTGGCTTCAGTTGCCCATCCACTCATCAATTTCAGAGTTTCCAGATCCTCTGCTCCTCAAATATGATGTACACGGGTCATCGCCATCTTGAAAAAAAATCTCTCCTCAACTCTTAAACCAGTAACCTCTTCATATTATTATTATTGTTATTATTATTACACAAACACACATACGTATAATGTATAAATACAGCCTCTTGAGTCTGTGTTTGTTGTTTGTGTGTGTAAAGTTTTAGGACTCACTCTTCTGCCTTAGACAACTAATAGAATTCATCTGAGGAGAAACGAATTTTCTTTCTCCCAACAGTCATTAATTTTTTTTGTCTAGAAGTGGGCCCCATAGAATTTACTCACTCCACATCAGCATGTCCATTGATGTTGCCATCAATATAGTATTATGGAGCCATTTCTATGATAGACTACTTCACAGCTGACTTTCTATTATTCTGGCTCTTATATTCTTTCTGCTCCTTATTTTGCAATAATCTCTGAACCATAGCTGTGGGAGCAGTGATATACTTATGTTAGGGCTGGGCTCCCCATGATCTGTTGATCTCTTCATTGTATACATTTGTGATTTTCTATGATGGTTTCCATTTACAGCAAGTAACATTTTCTTTGATAAGGGGTGATAGCAACACTTTCCTTTGGGTATAAGAATAAGATTCTGAATTTAGTAAGGAATTATGCTGATTGAGAAAGTAGAAAGAGTAGATTCTTTCCTAAGGCCTGTTAGTATAATGTTCTTTTGAAATGTATACACCTTACCCTTGTTCATTCAAGTGCTGATTTCTCCCCCTACTCTCTGGTTTCAATGTGGATATTGCATTGTGATACTTATTCTAACATCCTGTCTCAACTTTGTGTAAACAGACCAAAATAAAGCAACTAGCCACAATGTTGAGCAAGGGGAGGAACCAGAGGGCAGGAAATGAGTGGAAGGAGAAAGGGAGAGAGGAGAACTGGGAAAAACAGAGAGCTGAGGAGAGATCTTGGAATGACTTGGAGAGATGGACTGGACCTAATATATCACTAAAAGCAAGTATAATGTGTGAAATCTAAATGTTAGGATACTATGAAGGCTTGGAGGTTTAGGAGGGAGTAACTATTGCCCAGCATTGTGTTCTAGGTTAACTAAATAAACCCAGTCTCTGTGTGGTGATTTGTTTCTACATCTGTTTAGGACTAACAGCATAATTGCAGCATTAGTAAAAGATAATTATTAGTAAAAATTAATTGTCTCCTACAATAAAGGCCCCTGGCCTAACAAGCTTGAGGAAGCTGGCTTAGTTCTCAGTACCAAGCAAGACTTACTCCTGGTGGGTAGAATTTAGGCCAGTTAGGAAGCTATTGTCTACCACGAACATATGAATGTCCCTTGCTGTACATTTAGAGATATCTTAGCTTTCTGGTCATCACTGTGATACAATGACAGTTTTGTAGCTAGATAGAATTGTTTAATTGGTTTTCTCCCTTGTAAGCAAGCTTACACAGTACTTTCTGGTACCATGGGGGCTGACATTTCTCTTTCTGTTACAGCAGTTAAGATTGCCTCTGACAATTAGGAAGAACCTATTGGGAGATGAAAGATTTTCTCATAGATTACAGAATCTGGAACATCTATTTATTATTCCTCAGAGGAATTTTGTTTGTTTGTTTGTTTGTTTGTTTTTGTAATATGGTTATAGTGACAGTATTGTCAACAGTAATTACATAATGTAAATGTGGCATACAATAATGGGTTTTTCATTACACTTAAGTTCCTTTTTACTTTCTTATTGTCTTTGTGTTATGAATTTTTAGCTTTTAATCAAAAAGTTTAAGTCACATTTGACTATTTGAAAATATTTCACCAAAATAACAATGTATTCTTAATGTTTAATATAAAATATTTCACTAAAATAACACATGTTTAATCTTTACTACCAATTTACTTAATTTTACAATGTTTCAAAGCTAAAAACAAGTTATTTTGAGTACCTAGAATATTACCTAATATCCTAATCAGTAATTTAAATTGTTAAGCTGAAAAATCACTGATTTTTAAAAATAAGTAATAATTATTCCCAAATGTAATCACTTTATTTTATAATTTTTTCTAATTATAAGAATAACTTTAGAAAAAATTTCATAGCTTAGTGACTTCATTTAGTCATATTCACAATTTAAACACATTTCTTTACATTCTGAAAAAATTTCTAATTATAACCCTAGTGTACATCTCAGTCTTGTTTACTGATTGCATATCATATTTAAATTTGCTCTGTATTTATTAATGCATGCCTCCATGCCCTCTGCATCAGTTCCTCCCTCTAGGTTCCTGCCCTGTTTGAGTTCCTGCTCTGAATTTTCTGTGACAGTGATGGACTGTCACAGAAATGTAAGCTAAAATATATCCTTTCCTCCCCAACTTGTTTTTAGTTTTGGTGTTTCATTGCACCAATGGAAACCCTAATTAAGACAGTCAGTATACAGTCATATATATATATGATTTGATTTCCAGGGATTACCAATTGTATTTTGGGGTTCTTCCCAGGGGAAATTATTTATCATGCTTTTAGCATTTCTCATTGCCTATAGTAATTTGTCTATGGTTCAGGCTTCATGAAATTTCTTCTTTCCACATTAGCTTGTCTATCACTGTGGACCTAGTTCAGGTCTTCATTAGGCAGCCATGTTGATGTTACTTTATTGGTGTACTTTCTGTGACATTTCTATAACACACAATCTACAGTAAACTTTTTGTTCCTCTGGCTCTTACAGTCTTTCTGCCTCTTTTGATTTCATATCACTATGATATTGTAGAGAACTTTTAATCCATCAATATGCTGCTCTGTCAAGGGATAACATCCAAAGACCTGGGTTAGTGTAATCCAAATGAAATTCAATTCAGATACACCCCTAGTATACACCTTTAATCTTGCTGACTGGAATGCACATCTTTAATCCCTCTGGCTGGAATATAGGCACACCTTTAATCCCAAACAATGATGTCTAATTGGGGACAAAGTGATGAACCAGAGAAAGACTTGACAGAATAAGTTAAAGATAGAATAAGCTCAACTCTCACAAGGACAGAAAAGTAAGCTACCTAAGAGCAGCACAAAGAGAGAGAGCAAGAGAGTTTGTGGGGACAGTACAGTAGAGTTCAGGAATACAGTACAGTTCCGTGCAGTTCTGTTGAGTACAGTTGAGTTCATGGAACCCAGAGGCAGTTTTTTCAAGCAGTCCATTTCGGTGAGAAGTAGAGAGAAGCCAGCTTGAATCAGCTATCTTGGAGAGGAGTTTTCAGCCAGACAGCTGAGTTCAATCAACTAGAGTTCAGAGAGAACCAGAAAGGAAGAGCTTGTTCAGCAGTTTGTATGGGAGGCTGAAAACATTCTAGGCCTAGGTTAGTGACTGCAGTCTAGATCCAGGCTTTCAGGAGATTAGATGTATGGAGTTTAAAAGCTTCTAGGACTATGCCTTGGGATAGTTAGGTAGAAATGCTCTGGACTCAGGCCAAGCCATGTATTTGTAAAGCTTTCATCTCATCCATTCATTTGAGACAATAAAAATAACAGTTACATGATATCACAGCTCCTTCGGGACAGCCTTTCCATAGGTTCCACTTGAGATTCTGTTCCCTAACCAAGGCCTGTGGCAGCCACAGAGAGCATGATTTTATTTTCATTGTGAAGGTACCTTTCGTGGAGGGATGTGGAGAGTTAAGCTCAGCTATTATAACTGTTCTTTTGGACAACACAGTGGTGGATAAGAGAAAGCTAAAGATCACTGTGTGGCCTCCAGCATAAGACAAGATGTTCTTATGGTTGAGATAACATTAGTGGTACCTAAAAAACAACAGAAACACATAGTCAAATATTGAGAAATAATGTGTTCGTCTTGTTAATCACTATATTTAGGGAATCCTTAAAATAGAGCATATTGATCTGGGTACATTTACGTGGAATGTGATGATGATGGTAAAAACAATGGCAATGAAGATAATGTTTAAAAACTTAAATCCTACACAAGTAAATTTAGGACTTGGCAATGATATGTCCTGATACATATAGCAAGGATGCTGCTGCTCGAGACCAGAGGGGCCATAAGAAACAATGAGAGCCTGGAGAAAGGCAGTCTGTGTTACACAGTCACAGAAAAATTGACCAAAACAGCCTGTGGTAATTTGGAAGCTAGAAGCTATAGAGAGCTGGTGAATCTGTCAGATGAGGCTTTCAGAAGGAGTGTTGAAAATGACAATTGGCTTCTCATTTTCTGAGATGGGAGAAGAAAGACATGGTCTAAAAATAAAGCCATATCATTTTAAAAGAATCTTGAGAACATAATGAAACCCAGGATTTGGTGAGTTAGAGAATAGAATCATTTCTTATCCGCATTCTACTTGGCCAGTCTAATTTGATCAAAGCAAATTGAAACCTAACTGTTTATAAGACCTTTTACTAAGACTTCTGATATGTATAAATCAGTTTTAAGTAAATATTCAAATGTAGGCATGTATGAAAGCTGCCTCACATATCTCAAAATATTTGTGCCCCTTAGTCTTGGTTTAGGATGTGATTCCAATGATAAGAAACATCTCACTGGTATCAGTTTCAAGAATCATCCATTTCTGTGGTTTTCTATATATTACTAGGAAACTGAAATAAGATATTCTTCATAATTATGTACAGCCAGAAGGTTTATTTATGCCTGGTCTGTGCTTTAATTTTTTTCTTTTTTAAATAGTTACTATATTTTAAGGCTTTACAAGCCACACAATTATTCATAACTTAAGTCTCTCTGATATGAGTGCTGTTCAAAATCCATACAACACTCTTTTCCTTCAGCAGCACAGCATGAAGCCTCAGGAAATCAGGATATTCATCATTAGTACCAGAAACTAGAGACCAAAAATAAGTGAGAATTTAACTGATGCTACTTCCAATATAGAAAATGAATTTCTTGACCCAAGCTATGAGCTGAGATCTTCCTCTGTAGTGAATGCTATTATCTGGTAACTGAGGCAAAGGAACCAAACAGCTGGCCTCTTTCCTGCCTAATATGTTTGAGATCTGTTCAAAGCCTTCCACTGGAACCAGTCACCTTACACTCTGTTGGGCCTCCACTTGATTGTGCAACAATATGGACTTGGAATCACAATTGTCCAGCAGTCTGCCAGTCTCTGTTTGCATTGTAAATGCCTGGAAATTGGTGATATCTACTGAACACAGATGTCTTTCTTTTTCATATCATACTTGACCACAGTTGTCAGAATGGCATTACTGGTTTAGAAATAATTTTTCATACTGCAGAAGGAAAAGAGCAGGTATAGAGTCAAAAGTAAAGTTTGTTTTTTTTTTTTTTTTTTTTTTTTTTTTTTTTTTTTTTTT
>REGO01000688.1:365985-406701 GCA_010120015.1 Rhombomys opimus | reverse complement strand
GTTGTCTTTCCTTCAGCCTTGCCACTTAGGATCTGAATTCCAAAATTGCTTGTTTGTCGTCTAAACACAAATGTGGTAGATAAACAGAAAAAAAAAGCATTACAATATTCATATATTCCAGATCTCTTCTCAAACACAATTGTTTTGAAACACATTTGGAGAAAAAAATAAAAATCTTAACTCTAGAGCCATAAGAAGCCTCAGCAGGATGTCTTTTTCTGAACTGGTCCCTCACTGCCTGGCATTGAACAGATTAAGTTCCACCTACTATTTATTCCTATGGTATGTAGATTTAATGCTAAACATAAGCTGTGACATTTTTAAAACTTGCACATATAGTTATGGTAATGTCAAAACTTAGCAAGGGAAACATAGTCACCTGTTTTCCTCAGGTAGAATGGAGGTCTTTGTTGAAATTTGTTCTTCCTAGAAAAAACTAGGATTCCAGTTAAAAACAAAAATAAAATAATATCTGTGTGAAGGAAATGAAAAGTAATGACAATTATTTACAATAGATGGACTGTCAGTATCAAAATTGATTCACTTCCTGGAAGACCTAGAGAGCTCATCAAGCCCCATTTAAGTATTTTGTGCTCTATATAGGCTTACAGTGTTCTATGTCCAAAGTACAAGTGAAAGTGATTCTTAAAGCTATTTTGGAGATGAAAAGGAAGCTGTAAGGATTTCCTGTCATAAAACCTAGAAAGGACTGCTGTGTTCTGAACTGTCACTCTAATGCCCCTCATTTTGGCAGCCATTTCCTTCAGAGCTGCCAAATGTGTCACCAATAATAGGTCTCCATCATAGAGGCTAAAGGGGATATTAAGAACTTAATTCTCAGCACTTGTCAGTTAGGGTGTCATAGTCAGTTTAATGTAAGAACTTACTCAGTTCTTCTTTATGCTTAACCAAGATTTTGCAAAGGACGTCAGAATTTATTGAAGGTCTCTGCTGTGCTTCATATTTCCAAATTGCAAATGTTTCACAACCCTATGGGGCCAATTTTATTATCTTCCAGTTCCTTAACACAGATCTTGTGCCCATACACTCCACTTTTATTCCCAGAGCTCTTGCTTGACAGTGTTTCTAGGTGTAGGAGCTCAGAATGACAGCTTTCTAGAAGCTGTGTTCTTCTCAGTCACCCATGATGCTTACTTCATGTTCGATGACATGTGGCATTAAGGAGGCCTAGTAAAGTAGCCCTTTTCATAGCATTGTATATAAATAACATGCTCATCCTGTATTTCCAGGAAAATGGAGTGGCAGCCAGCATCCCTAGAAAGCAATGCTGTTAGAAAGCTTTCAGCAGCATTATAGTTTGTCCTATCATTGGTAGGAATTCTGCTGCTACCAAAACTTACATTTTATCTTCAACAGAAAATTATTTTTTAAATGTTATGTATGTATTCTAAAGCCCTTGGGCCTATGTACAAAAACACAAACAGCATTTACATATCTGTTATCTATTAACTGACACTGAACTTGCCAGGCATTTGACACAATTAAGCAAATGCTTGACTGAACAGATGGGTCTTATATGGATCCCTAAGGGCATGTCTACATTAACTGCGCCAAGGGGGGTTAATGCACCTATTTGGCATCTGTGTGTCTTTTCTCAGCAGCATATACACATACTACTGCTTGGTAAGGTTGCAAATGGATCTTTTTGTGTCCTAGAGGATTGAGTGTGACCGGAGTGTTTATTTTCAGTTTGTTTCACTTTTCTATTTTATGTCAGATGTTTTTCCAATCTTGGGATTGTTTCTGATTTACATTTACTTGAACTGGCCTACACAAATTTGGTTTATTTTGGGTGTCAAAGGAATAGGACATTTCCTTTCTTATTACTATTATTATTATTATTATTATTATTATTTATAGTTTATTCACTTTGTATCCTGGTTGTAGCCCACTCCCTCATCTCCTCCTGCTCCTACCCTCCCTCTTTCTCTCCCTCATATCTCTCCTCTAGTCCACTGATAGGGGAGGTCCTCCTCCCCTTCTATTTGACCCTAGCCTATCAGGTCTTATCAGACTATCTGGATTCTCTTTCTTTGTGACCTAGAAAGGCCACCTCATGAGGGTAATGTGATCAAAAACAAAAACAAAACAAACAAACAAACAAAAAAAACCAAAAAAAAACCCCACATAGCCTTTTAATTTTATATCTCCCTTTTTGTAGTATCTAGGACAGGGCTTCAACAGTTAGAAGAAGAAAGCAAAACCATTTCATATCTTAATAGCTGAAACATTAAAATAATTGAGGAAAAATGTATGTGTTTTTTCCAGGTTCTTCCATGACCGTTTGAGGAAAGGGAAAATTCCATTCATCAACATTTAACTTGAGTAAATAGACTTCCTTTGCTGTCTGTTGGATATGACCATGTGTCTTTTAGAAACACCTAACATTCCTAAACTTTTTTTTTATTACAAAAGTTTCAGGTTGTCTTTAGAACTTCTCTCAACATGAACGTAACTCAAGACCTAGTAGAATGAATGTTTGACAGACTATATGCCACAGTGAAAAAGCTATACAATGAAACAAATTATAGATAGTAAAACCCTTGGGATTAATACTATGGGAAGCAGCATGAACTTTATCCTTTGATGTTATATTGCTCTATAGATTTGACAAGCATTGGCCCCATGAAAATACACCACTCATAATGTAGGAGCATAAACTATAAAATAAGAATAGTGCAATAGAATTTCAGTTATGTAAGGCAAGAAAATGTATTCAACAAATGCAGTTGTTCTATAGTCTTGTTAAATCAGGCATGAAAAATGGAAATGAGCTGACTTTTATTTTCTCCTTTAAAAAGACTTTTTCAACGTGTGCTGAAAAATATCTCTAATTGACATGTTAATTAGGGAAAATTTAACAATAGATATATCTATTTTTTAAACCTCCTTTCACAATCTGTGTATTATTTTTAGTCAGTAAAAATGGATAAAAAGAGAGTCTTTTTAGAGCACCCATGAATAAATATTCCTCTAAGGAATCACTTTATTTCATTGTCAACAGTCTTATTTGTCAGGGTACGACAATGTAATGAAATGAATGTAAGATGTACTTTTTTTAAAACTATATTAAAGTGTCTAGAATATTACAAATATAATGAATGTACATTCTTAATCCATGTTTACTTTTATAGCTTCTGCTTGTTGCTCATATAGATTACCTAAGAAGACAATTTTAACTACAAAATTATTTAGATTAGATTATCATGTATTTGTGGGGGGATAGGGGTGTCTTTATGGTTAATTGATGTAGGAGGACTCAGTGCATTGTAAGTGCCAGTTTTTCTTGGTGTTTCCCAAATGACACAGGAAAGCAGGAAGCTATTTGAAGAAGAAGCAGGCAGCCAGGAGATACTCATTTCTCTATGACCATGACTGTCAATTGGATGTCATTTGCTGCTTTAGTTCTTGCCTGAACTCTTGATTTCAATGAATGGCTTCAGCTTGTAATTGTAAAGTAAATAAATACTTTCTTTTAGAAGTTGTTTTCAGTTAGGTTGTTTGCCACAGTAACAAAAACAAAATAGAATGGTTACCATACAATAAATACTATTTTTGCATTTTGCTTTTATAATTAAAGTTACACTATTTTTTTTTCTCATTTTAGGCCTATATTTATATTGTTTCTAGTACTGGACTATAATACATAGAGGAAGAGAATAAAAGCTACTTACATTTAATAACAATAATAAGGACTTAAACATTATATTACTCAACAAAAGAAGTATGTGTTCTTCAGCAAAGTCATCCATCACATTTGGAGTACAGAAACAGAGTCAGGGAGACTACATAGGAGACATAGTAGGGAGACAACTTCATGTATAGTCAAAATACATGCATACATCTCTCTCACATACACACACAAATACACACACAAACTCACACTCAGGCAGACAGACACACCCACATACACACCTATATGTCTTTGTTGATTGGCATTAAGTTCTTTCATGGAATGGTTCAAATACTTCATTTACTACATTAGACCTAGCATTATATTTAGTTAGAGAGATGGAACAGGCATATTAGCTTCTCTTAAGGCTGTATGAAATTACATTGTGTGATATATCCTGGCAGAAAACCATGACACAGTTCTGCTTAGGTCCATGGTGCGCTTCATTCTATAATAAAGCATGTTGTTACTCATTTGTGAAAGCTAAAAATATCTGATTTCATCAAAAAGAGTGGAATAGTGATCACTAGAGATTGGAACAGGTAAGAAAGTGAGGAGCTGGATGGAAGTTGAACATCAGGAACTAGTGGATTGGGTGAGCATGAACTAGTTCTAAGGCTCTATAGAATAGTAGATAATTAACTTCATAGCAATGTACAAAACATTTTAAAATAACTGGAAATTTTCATGGTTCATATTACCTGCAAGTTATAAATACTTGAGGAGATAGAGCTATTAATTACCTTAATTCGATTGCAACAAATATATGCATAGATTTAGTTATATTATACCACAATCATAGAACACAGAATGTATCCAGTAAAAGGTAAAAATATGAAAATGTAAAATGCATTCTCAATTTATTAAAACCCAAATCACATATCTTTTATAAAGCCACTTTATTTTTGGCTGTTAGGGCCAGGCTTCATGAAAAAGTTTCCCTAGAGCTTTAGTAGCCATTCCAGGCAGAGCTGTCAGTGCAAAGACTGAGGATGGACAGAAACTGTGGCCCACACTACCCAGAGAGCACAAGCTTTCAGTTATATGACCTTCTGCTTACCCAGAAAATACATCAATGTCAGTCATGCCTGTTGAGGTAAAGGCAGAGCATCTCTGAACTCAAACGCTTAAGTTGCTCCCCACAGATTCCAACTGGTCTCTTGAGAAGCCAGGGATGGGCTTAGACCACCTTCTGCAGTTCTTCCTGCTCTGTAGTTTACATGGTCACATATTTCATACTTAATGAGGTCTTGGCAGAGATGAAACAATACACATGTGTTTTTGTTTCATGCTTACCTAAGCTAATAGCCTGATATTGTATGTGAATTAAATATATTTTTATTAATTTACTTCAATTATCTTATTCTGTTTTTCTATTGTAAAACAGTTCAAATGTGAACCAGAGACCAGCTTAACTACAGACTAATTATACCTTTCCTTTATTTTACTAGAGAAATAGAATCTTAGTTTGCATTTTATTTGAACTATTGTAAAGAAACTATTTTTCTCCACTTTGCTCAAGGAAATGTCTATTACAAGTCACCAACATGCATTGCCTGATAATTATATGCTGACAGTTCATTATTGATTGTCATAGATGGATAGATATTGGTTATATGCAAATCCTGGTAGAAATTCAGCTGAATTAGAAGAGTCTCTCAGATAACTAACCCTGTGAAGTTTAACTGTCAATCTAGTTTCTCTGGTGATCAGCAATCCAACTGGTTTTCATAAATCATTTTGCCTCATTTACCTAAATATGGGATAGAGATAGGGAGGGGTAGAGAGAGAGAGAGAGAGAGAGAGAGAGAGAGAGAGAGAGAGAGACAGAGAGAGACAGAGAGACTGAAATAGTAGTTATTTATGAGTTCAGGGTTATAGTCTGACATAATTTTTGGGTAGCTATATGATAAACTCTTAAAATAGCTTTTTAATAAACTTTGTACATTTTCAAATATTAAATTTGAGAAGAAAACTACTATATTGTAGAAACTGAAAACAATGCTTAATTTAGAGTGGAAATGAATGCTGTACTGGATAGTCATCAATACAAAATATTTTCTATAATGTAATTAACTAAAATCAGGCAGATTAAATATTGCCCCCCCCTTTGGCTGAAAGCAGGACACTATGATATCCCCCTTGGACCTTGTAATATCAGATATTATCAAATATCAACTATTTAAAGAACAAGCCAACAAGCTCTCCAGAATAACTGATTTTGGTACAGGTAGAAGGAATAAGTTCAGAATTTATTTTGACAAAGTCCCAGCCAGTGAGATAATTTTGGGTGAGTGATAGACATTGGATTTCAAGACTTATGTGCAATCTTTGTTCATTGTAGGTAAGCCAAGGTGAATATTTTTATTTTGGGCTAAATTAACATGAATCCCACCTTCATATTTTCTACAAAGTCTTCAAATGTTGAACAGAATAGAAATCTATAAGATCTAGTATTTTATAATTAATTTTAATATACATGAAATAAATTCTTCATACTAATTTTTTATACTAATTTAATAATAAGTTTGAAAGTGTATGAGTGGATAAATACATAGTGGTAGCATTGTGTTAGTATTGTGCTAGTATTGTATAGGACATTGATGATTTGATGTCTTATTTGGGATGTTATACATCCCTAGGCTGTATATGAAAGCTAACTGACCATGAGCATGTAATCAATGTTCCCTCATGTTACCTGTTTCAGGTCTTATTTTACCTGTCTCCAGTGGTAGGTTGTTAACTTGGGAGTAAAAGTTGAAATAGAACTTTGCCCCTTGAAGTTGCTTTTGGTTATGGTGCTTAACACACAATAAAAATACAAACTTATTTCAGGTATATGTTAAGCTCATTAACAAAATAAATCATGACAGTTATAACTATGTTGTTATATAATAATGATTTAGCTATTACCGCTTGTTTTAATAAGTGAAATAATTTGAGGGACATACTCAAATTTTACCCTTTTGTGAGTCTAAAATAAGTCCCCAAGAGATAGCCAGTAGTATCAGTTACATATAAAATGCTGGTATATTCTTATATGGCATTACAAGTCCCAAGCCTTTTATAAACCTATACTTCTAAAAAATAAATATTTACAAATAAAGTACTAGACATTATTATAAGAGATTGAATTATAGAAATCCTATAGTCTAAAATGATCCCTAAAATAGTTACTAGATTATAATAATTACATTACTCAAAATAGCAATAATTTTGGGCTCATTCATAAGTGAATTAACTGGGAGTTTATTTATTTTCCTTTTTAATATATTTTTATTTATTACAATCTATTCACTTTGCATCCCAGCTGTAGCCCCCATTCTCATCCCCTCCCATTCCCTCCTTCGCTCATCCCTTCCTATGCCCGTTCCCCAGTCCACTGATAGGGAGGACCTCTTCTCCTTCCATCTGACCCTAGCCTATCAGGTCTCATCAAAATTGTCTTTCATAGTCTTCCTCTGTGGTCTGGTAAGGCTGGCCCCACCTCCCTGAAAGAGAGGTGATCAAAGAGCCAACCACTGAGTTCACTGAGTTCATGTCAGAGACAGCAGTCAGAGACTGCTCCCCTTACTAGGGAAACCTACTTGGAGACTTAACTGCCATGGGCTACATCTGTGCAGAGGTTCTAGGTTATCTCCATGCATGGTCTTTGGTTGGAGTATCAGTCTCAGAAAAGACCCCTGGGGTCAGATTTTTTTGGTCGTGTTGCTCTCCTTGTGGAGCTCCAGATCCTTCCAGATCTTTCTATTTTCCCCTTCTTTCATAAGATTCCCTGAATTCTGCCCAAAGTTTGGCTATGAGTCTCAGCATCTGCTTTAATATCCTGCTGGGTTGAGTCTTTTAGAGGCGCTCTGTGGTAGGCTCGTGTCTTGTTCCTTGTTTTCACCTTTTTAGGATGCCTATCCAGTTTGCCTTTCTGAATGAGGATTGAGCATCTTACCCAGGGTCCTCCTTCTTGCTTAGCTTCTTTAGATGTACAGATTTTAGTATGATTGTCCTATATTAAATGTCTAATATCCATTTATAAGTGAGTATTTACCATAAAATACATTAGCAAATTACTAATTGTCATGATTTATATAATACAATAGTGAACCATATTTAACTGTTTTTTTTTTTTTTTTTTTTTTTTACAGAAACTGGAAACAGCCCAGATGCCCCTCAACTGAAGAATGGATGCAGAAATTGTGGTACATCTCTACAATGGAGTATTACTCAGCAATGAAAAATAAGGAAATCATGAAATTTGCAGGTAAATGGTGGGACCTGGAAAGGATCATCCTGAGTGAGTAGTCCCAGAAGCAAAAAGACACACACGGTATATACTCTCTCATATAAACATACAACATAGGATAAACCCACTAATATTGGTACATCTAAACAAACTAAGCAAAAGAGAGGACCTTAACTAAAATGCTCAATCCCCATCCTGAAAGGCAAAGAGGATGGACATCAGAAGAATAAGAAAACAGGAAACAAGTTAGGAACCTGCCACAGAGGGCCTCTGAAAGGCTCTATCCTGCAGACTATCAAAGGAGATGCTGAGCCTGATGGCCAACTGACAGGCAGAATGAATGGAATTTTATGTAAGAAGTGGGAAATAGCAAGAGCTGGAGAGGACAGCTATTCCACAAGGAAAGCAACAGAACAAGAAAATTTGAACACAGGGAACTTCCCAGAGACTCATACTCAAACCAAGGTCTATTCATGGAGACAACCGAGAACCCCTGCACAGATGTAGCCCATGGCAGTTCAGTGTCCAAGTGGGTTACATAGTAATGGGAAGAGGGACTGCCTCTGACATAATCTGATTGGCCTGTTCTTTGATCACCTCCCCCTGAGAGGGGAGCAGTCTTACCAGGCCACAGAAGATGACAATGCAGCCACTTCTGATGAGAACTGATTGTCTAAGATCAGAAAGAAGGAGAGGAAGGAGAGGAAGACCTCCCCTATCAGTGGACTTGGGGAGGGGCATGCATGCAGAAAGTGGAGGAAGGGTGGGCTCTGGAGGGGAGGAGGGAGGGCCTTATGGGGGGATACAAAATGAATGAAGTGTAATTAATAATAATAATTAATAAAATAAAAAATAATAAATTTTATTTATCCCGTTCTATTTTCTCATTTTGTTTATGTTTTCATATTTGGCATGTTCTTTCAAACTAGTACAAGCTGCCTCAGACTTATAATTCTTTTGCCTCATTCAATAAGTGAGTAGGACACCAGTCACAATACTGACCTGGTAGACCTCGATATTTTGTGAAATAATTTCATATGGGGCAGGAGCATTTTACATGTTACATGAAATATCTGTCATTGCTGTTTAAAAATTAATGCTATTATTCAGTTTTGTGGTTAAAAAAATAAAGGCTTTATCAGGTTGAGAAAATTGTTCTAGTTTGTAAGTGGTGTAGTTCTACTTCAAACAAACCTATCCTACACTTAAGCCTGAGCTCTTGCAGATAAAGAATTCAGTAGATGACTGTTGAATGCATCCTCTACTTCTAGAACATGAGAGTTGTTCAAGATAATGCATTGAGCTAGCCATCTACATTCTTGTTTTCATGAATATGAACTAAGAAGGTAACAATTTGTTGATGACTATTGTGCCAAGTTTTATCTAACTGTGGCCTTTGAATCTCATTAGAGAATAAGTCCTATGGGCCTGACTCTGTCTAGAGGGTAGAAAGCCTTCTCTGATGAAGCTGAAAAAAGATGATTTAGTATAAACAGAGAGACATATTGCATTTTAAAGCCATCTGTATAGCTGGAATGTATGAAGCCAGAAGAAACATTAACTAGTCATAGACAGAAGAAGAAGAAGAAGAAGAAGAAGAAGAAGAAGAAGAAGAAGAAGAAGAAGAAGAAGAAGAAGGAGAAGAGTCATATAGTGGGCTTATAATCCTTGCATAAAATTTTATTTTTGGAGGCTGTAGAATGAATGAAAATTGACTTTTTCATTTAAGAAATTTTAGCCTGTCTAAAGTATGGAAAACAAATTGTGTAAAAGTGAACTTAATGACGAAAGCCATATGTACTAGTTATCCCAAAAGTCTACAAGAAAAAGAATGATTCACTGAGCCAAGTATGGGAATGGCTACAAACAGATAAACTAAATCTTTTTCTTTACTCAATAAGCATTGGCAAAATGGCTATGTGACATTATTAGTTAATGTCATATGCCAAGACATTATGAGAAGACCTTGGGTTTATAAAAGAATTGGAAGTAGACAAAAGCTTTTCTTTATATGATGTAAGAGGCTACTGGAGGATTTTGTGAATATAGAATAATTTTTACATCTCTCTAATATGTGCTTTGTTAGGTATAGAAAATTAAGTATACAAGAGAAAGGAGAATTAGGACTGCTTCATCAAAATAGGTAGAAATTTTGGTGACTGTGTGATGAGAGGCTTTAAGATTAGTAATTATTGTGGGTGTTGGTTGTAAGGCAAAGATATGAGAAAAAATGATTTGTACTTGCTAAGGAAATATCCTTATTCTATTTAATATCTGTATTCAATATCCATATTCAATTTGATAAATTGATTATGGAAAAATAGAAAAGAATATTTTGTAAAGGAAGACAATACACTTCATTTCAATTTCAAGTTACAATACAGTGTCTAAGAACTGAGCCATAATATAGGTTTTCATTAATATAGGTTTATTAAAAAGCTTTGGTGTAGTATGGCCATATGACATGTATGAGGATTTGATATATAACTTAGATCTCAGACTATATCTTGGGACTCATTTTAAATTGTAAAATGGGGACAAATTTTGAAACTATCCCTAAAATTATCTAAGCTTGAAAACCAGGTTTAGAGATAGAGCTAGAAAATCAAATTTTAAAAACAATAAAGGAAATAAAACCTAAAAAGAACTGAGGAATTTGGTGCCCCAAAATTCCAAGGATGTTTTTATCTTGCTTGAGCCCCCGTTTTAGTAAATAATTACAAAGAATAGGGAGATTGAGAAACAATGCAGACAGTTTGGTATGTTTCTACATAGAGACCTTAGCAAGGATCATTTGCGGTTCAGTGTTGGGATATGAGGCAGATAAACTGGCTAAGGAGAAGCAAAGGGGAATGGAGATGCAGCATAGGTCCTGACGCTGAAGGAAATCAAGTACAGAGAGGGCTTATGCAGAATTTGCTGTGGCAGCCAGTTCTTTTACAGTTGTCAAACCTCAGCACGTCTCTTGTATTTGCCATAAGATATAGTCATGTAGATAGATATAATTAGTGCTTAGTGGGTTTTTTTTTCTTTTTTTTTCAAAAATCTGTGGAACATAAAACCTAAAGAAGTGGTTCTCAGCTGGTCTAATGTTGCAATTCTTTAATACAGTTCCTCATGTTGTGGTGACCCCAAACTATAAAACTATTTTGTTGCTACTTCATACTATGATTTTGCTACTGTTGTGAGTCATCATGTAAATTTCTAATATATAGGATATCTGATATGTGATCCCTGTGAAAGGTTCATTTGACCCAAAAGAGGTCGCATCCACAGGTTGAGAACAGTTGTGTTAACGGAAGCCATAATATGTATGAAGAAATAAAAGTCCAGGACTCAAACTGTGACAAATGTTAGTGAGGAAGCAGCATCATGGAGACCTTCACAGTGGCTGATGGAAGCTGAACTGGGGTAGCCAGCCTGGAAGATAGCCTGGGCAGGGTCCTCAAATAAACAGTTTCCAACTGATCCAGTAATGCCATTTCTAGATCCATATCCAAGGTCAGTAAAGGAATATATCTATGAAGATTCTGATGTGAATGTTAACAGCGTAACTGACAATAGCTCCAAGGAAGAAATAATACAAATGCTGAGATAGATGAATGGATTAATTAATAGGTTAATCTGTAGATCAGGATTGTTACTCATATTGCTGTCCTTACTTTTGCTCTCCTATTGCAAAACAGTGTCTAAATCTTTTGGTTTGTGAATTTTGGAAAAAAAAAATAATGCTCAGTATATCTTTATTTGCTTGTTAACTGTTTTCTTTATTTATATATATATATATATATATATATATATATATATATATATGTATGTATACAATGCCTTGCTTAGTTTTAAAATTAAGACTTTGGGGTTTGCATTATTGAGATGTATGAGTTGCTTGTTTGTATTTGTTTATTTTCGGTGCAAAGCCATCTTCATGGTGAAATTGTCAGCAAAGTTTTTCTCCCTTTTTGGGTGCTGCAGACACTCTTTCCTCTCATTTTATAAATGGATCTGACTGTGACATGTGACATAGGATTTACACTGGAAGCCTGAGCATGTCCAGTGTAGCAGTACATAAGCTCCCTTCTGTGTTGGTAGTACTGAAGTCATTTGCATATGAACAAACTACATTAACAATTGTGTCTTAACCAGCACTGGTAAGCTGCAGATGTTTTTGTCTTTTCTCAAAAATTGTCACCTTGGCTCTCTGGTTAGATAGGGGTATTGTACATGAGCATGAAGCAGGCTTCAAATGCGCTTTCTTGACCCTCCTGGTAATTATGTAGTGTTCAAACTCCAGTGGAGGGAGATGGAATTTATCATTGTCAGTCTTGACAGTGTCCTCCAAAAATAATGGCTTCCCTGTTTACAACGTTTCTTCCTAATTTTTGTTACTATTTAGTACAGAGCCCAGAATGTCTGATGTCTCAAACATTTGGGGGAAGCTCAGTGTCGATTATGCATGGAATAAGGCAACAGTTACAACCTTAAGCAAATTATTTAAGGTGAATTGAAGAGATTATCATATATCAAGACAAGACCCTCTAAACAGGAACAGCATTTGAAGTGCTTGTACTCTCCGTGAAGAAGAATGTTGCAGGCTCTACTTAACAGTCCTTTCATCATAGTTTGAAAGGTAAAAAGTTGAAAGTCCCAAGTGGTGTGAATGTACTCATGACAGTCTCACCTCTGAGCTTAATCAAAAGAGCAGTTGGTTTGGGTTGTCATTGACTTGTTTCAGAAATTTATGCAAGTGGCTTACCTATGTATCTCAGTCTATTCTCTCATTTGGCAGCAGTGTTTATGCTGGACAATGCTAACTTCTTGGTTATGGCTAACTGAGAAGCCAGAGGTCTAGACAATGAGATGACTTGGTTCTGAAGCCATAAGTAGCATTTCTATATGTATTATTTGATTTCTTGTTCTGACCTGTTTCTAACAGGGAATGAACTCCTTCCTCAATGGGTACTATTGATGCTACTATAGTGACACCTTTTGAGCTGTGGTTTTCCCATCTAAAATCCTGGATTACTCGAATTATTTAGAGTGCATCTCAAAATTAGTTAATGTCAGTATATATATTCTGTAAATTTTACCCACACACCAGGATTCATGAAGAAAGACTATAATAATAAGCAAGTAACTCTGATCTGTCACCTGATTTTTAGTATTGTACAAATTCTCCAATCTGAGCCCTGTGTTACCTCTCTAAGCTAGAATCCTGGGAAATGTTAAAACTAATTTCATACAAGTGGTTTTTCATTGGGCCAGTGGATTAAGCAATCCTGCACAGCATGGGAAAAAAGCTTCTAAAATCCCCGTCTCCATTTTTCTATATATTTTTTTTGATACCCCTAGGCCACAAAGTCAACCCATGAGCAATAGAAAACTGTTGTTGAGGAATTTTATAATCTCTCTATCTCTGTCCAATCCTTGTCCCTATGTATTTGTCCATGGGGTTCCTTTTTTATGTGATTTATTGACTTCTTATATTTTAAGTCTTAACTCGAGTTATTTTCTCCTGTGTCACTTCAGAACAAACTGTACTGAGTTTGATTGCCTGCTTTTGTATTCTCATAATTTCTTACATATACTTCTAACTTCTAGCTTATCCACAGTTTTGTTAAACTTGCCTACCAATGCTTCTAAGCACTATTGCACTCAGTTTTTAGTATCAGACATCTTCATTGTTTTTATTTCTGAGCTCCAAACACCACATAGTAATTCAAAACATTCTAGTTTTCCTGTTAAGGAAATGGCATATATTATGTTTTTGAGGTTAGACAACATCATAACATGGTATAGGCTTTAAAATTTTTAATTAAGACAATATTTGTCCTCATCTTTGGCATGACACCCTGCCAGAGCCTGCTCTTACCTGTTTATTTTCTGTCCCATGTTCTATCCAAGTTTGGTATTTGCTTTCTTTTCTTAAAATTACTTTAATTTTTATTAATTACAGTTTATTCACTTTGTATCTCCCTTGTAGCTCCCTCCCTCCTCTCCTCCCAATCCCACACTCCCTCTTCCCCACCCATGTCCCTCTCCCAGTCCACTGAAAAGAGAGGTCCTCCTCCCTTTTACTCTGACCCTAATCTATCAGGTCTCATCAGGAGTGGCTGCACTGTCTTCTTCTGTGGCCTGATAAGGCTGGTCTCCCCTCAGGGGGAGGTGATCAAAGAGCAGGCCAATCAGTTCATGTAAGAGACATGAACTCCATTATTATGGAGGCCACTTGGATACTGAACTGCCATAGGCTACCTCTGTGTAGGGGTTCCAGGCCATCTCCATGAGTGATCCTTGGAGTATCAGTTTCAGAAAGACCCCTGTGCCCAGATTTTAGGATCTGTCACTGTCCTTTTGGAGCTCCTGTCCTCTCCAGGTCTTACTATCTCCCACTTCTTTCATAAGATTCCCTGTACTCTGCCCAAAGTTTGGCTATGAGTCTCAACATCTGCCTCAATACCCTGCAGGGTAGAGCCTTTCAGAGGCTCTCTGTGATAGGCTCTTGTCCTGTACCCTGTTTTCTCTCTTCTCTGATGTTCATCCCCTTTGCCTTTCTGAATGGGGATTGAGCATCTTAGCTTCCTTCCTGATTAGCTTCCTTAGGTGTAAAGATTGTAGTATGTTTTATACTATATTATATGTCTGGCATCCACTTATGAGTGAGTATATACCCTGTGTGTCTTTTTGCTTCTGGGATACCTCACTGTGGATGATCATTTCCAGTTCCCACCATTTTCTTGTTTTTAATCCCTGAGTAATATTCCACTGTGTAGATGCACAATAATTTCTGTATACATTCCTCTGTTGAGGGACATCTGGGTTGTTTCCAGATTCTGTCTATTACGAATAAAGCTGCAACAAACATGGTTGAGCAGATGTCCTTGTTGTTTACTCAAGCGTCTTTTGGATATATGGGAAAGAATCTTCACCAACCCTATATCTGACAGAGGGCTAATATCCAGTATATATAAAGAACTCAAGTTAAACAGCAAAGAATCAAGTAATCCAATTAAAAAATTTGGTACAGAACTAAACAGAGAATTCTCAATAGAGGAATATCGAATAGCAGAGAAACACTTAAAGAAATGTTCAACATCCTTAATCATCAGGGAAATCAAAATCAAAATGACCGTTAGATTTCACCTTACACCCATCAGAATGGCTAAGATCAAAAACAAGTGACAGCACATGCTATAGAGGATGTAGAGAAAGGGGAAGCCTACTCCACTGCTGGTGGGAATGTAAACTTATACAACCACTTTGGAAAGCAATCTGGTGCTTTCTCAGACAATTAGGAATAGCGCTTCCTCAAGATCCAGCTATAGCACTGCTAGGGTTTTTGCTTTCTGACATTTACAATTAAGTATCCAAATAAACTCTCATTAGTCACATTAGTTCCACCTATTAAGATGTTCATTGCCAATTAGAAAATATCATTTTAGATGCTGTTTTAACTTAAAACTGTTAAGAATTCTTTACTCTTTCTTTTTTTAAAAATGAAAATCAGAGTTTTTGCAGGCCTTGGAGTTTGCTGCATCAATCAAAGACCATACCTAGAAAGGACCTAGAGCCCCTGCTTAGATGTAATCCACAGATAGCTCAGTCTCCATGTGGGTTTTCCAGTAAGGGGAGCAGGGACATTATGTGACATGAACTCAGTGGCTGGCTCTTTGATCACCTCCCCCTGCAAGAGGGGTGGCCTTACTAGCCATGGAAGAAGAGGATCCAGCCAGTTCTGATGAGACCTGATAAACTAGGGTCAGATAGAAGGGGAGGAGGACTTCCCTTATCAGTGGACTAGAAGAGGGGTATGGGGAGGAAGAGGGAGTGAAGGTGGGAGGATGAGGAAGGGGGATACAACTGGAATACAAAGTGAATAAATTATAAAAAATAATAACGATATAATACGAAGAAAGAAAAAGAAAATCAGAATTTCATCTACTTTTGTCTCGTTTCCTAATTGGTCTAATTTAATTTTTTTCAATTTTCTTTTATTTCTGTTTATTTATTTACTTTATATCTCAAAGATACCCTCTCACTCCTCTCCTTCCAGTCCTCCCTCTTCCTCTCCTTCCCTTTTCCTTTTCCCCCAAGAATATGTGAGCCCCCTCCCCCATATCAACCCTTCCCAGCACATCAAGTCACATCAAGACTGAGCATATCCTCATCCACTGAGGCCAGGCAAGGCAGAGCTGCAAGGGGGAAGTGATCCAACATTAGGCAATAGAATCCATGGTAGAAACAACATGCCCCCCCCCCCATCCACTCTCCAGGAGACCCATATGAAGACCGGGCTGTCAATGGGCCCTATCTGTGTAGAGGTCTAGGTCCTTACCATTCATACTCCTTAGCTTATGTCTCAGTCTCTGAAAGCCCCCAAGGGTCTGGGTTAGCTGTCTCCATTGTGATGTTCCTTTCCCCTCCAGGTCCTTCCCTCTTTCCCTTACATTTCCACAGGACTCCCGGAGCTCTGCTCCATGCCTGAATGCAAGTCCCAGCTTCTGTCTTGATCCACTGCTGACCTCTCAGAGGACAGTCAAGTTAGGCTCCTGTCTGCAAGTATAGCAGAGCATCATTAACAGTGTCAGGGGCCGGCTCTCTACCGTGGGGTGTGTCTCAGGTTGGGATGAGTATTGGTTAGACAGTCCCTCAATCTTTGTTTTCTCTTTTTCCCTGAACCTCTCTGAGGCAGGGTAATTTGGATCAAAGGTTTTATCAGTACATCCTTGTTATTCTCCTTTCACTAGTCCTGCTGGGCTAGGAGGTATCACGTCAGTCATCATGTCCCTCTGTTAGGAGTCTCAGATAGAGTCACACCCATATCCTCCCAAGAACCTACCCTGTAGTAGGCCTCCAGCTTGACAAAGAGATGTAATGATCCAAACTGTGAGATAGAACAGTATTTCAGAACAGATGTTAACATACATGTTTTGGTGCTTCTACCAGTAATGTTCCTGTTTCCTTTCCTTAAGATGAATCATAACATATGCATTGGTTTTTCCATAAAACTCTGCAGACCCTTCCAGAGCCTTCTCTGTAACTTACAGTCTCATACTGCAATGATGTAATTTGCCTCTATTGGCAAGATTTAAATAGGAAGACATTAGATTATAGGTTTAATTTTTTTCCTACTTTTTCTTAATTTTTAGCACATACTGCTTTAGTGGATCTAAGCTTTGAAAAGCTGATTATAATATACATTCAGTATTATTTAATACATCATTTAGTGACATAAATATTTAACCTTTAATAACTGTGTAAGAATCATCAATCTCTCCATGTATTAGTAGTTTATTCAAGGAAAATTTAATCCTATAATCTTAAATTTGAATTCAAACTTGTCAAGAAAAATTGCCGTGCTGTTTTTTTTTTTTTTATCCTAGTCAGGTAATACTTTGAAATGCCATAGGACTTTTAGATGATGAAAAGAAAGCTTGTTGACATTTAAGTCTGTATTTCCTTTGCAAAGTATAGGCTGAATCTTCCAAGCAAATCCCCAGAGTTTTCTTAACTATCAGAGCAGTCTAATTACATATTGTTCAGATTACAGTTGGATATTACAAAATTAGAATAGACTGAATTAATAACAATTGAAAAAATTGACTGTTGAAAAATTTAAACAAGATGACTCAAATAAAGTAGTGTTGCAAATGAAGGATTGGCTGACCAATGATTTTGTTCAGAAAGCTAGATTATTTGGTAGTTTTTGAATGACAGATTTTGCTTTGTTTTGCACTTGTAGCTATAAATTGCTAAACTAAGACATTCTAGGTATGATCATGGAATTCTTAAGTCTTGCAGAAATATAGTCTCAGAATTCTGACTAGAGCATACAGTTATGTGTCACTTGTTAATAGGGATATGTTATAAGAAATGCATCATAAATAAATGTATATATTATCTGTGCGAACACCATAGAGTGAACTTACATAAATTTTCATGGTATAGGCTAAAACATTTTTAGACTACATGACATAAACATGAAGAAAATAAAAATTATATACGTATAAAGCATTGTAAACATGAAATGCATGAGGCAGCTACCAAATGCACCAAAACATGCACAATGGTTTTTATATTTTGTCATAATGTGTTGGTTAATTTTGTTATCTTGTGTTGGCCACCACCCCACTAAGGCGGGAGGAACAGACAGCAAGGTGTGGGAGGCCACAGGCACTAAGCAAATGACCTGTAGGAACCACTTAAGAGAGATGGTCCAATTTTAATTCCAGAGAACAAAGGCTATGTACCCCTTGGGGAGTGGAAGGGTCCTCCCAGAATAGGTGTACACATGGTATACAATTAGGCACTTCAAGGTTGTTTGATTTGTATTAAACAGAACACTCCTATCGTATGAATGGGAACACAGTACCTAATGATCTTATAGGGCCAGGGAGGGAAGAGCTAGCAAGGAATTGTACAAGCCAGGAGGGGAGGAGTTAAGAGGAAAGAAAGTAGGAAATTCAGCCACAGGCAGAGATCCTGGAGAAATCTGAGGAGTGAGCTCAGTAGGGAAAGTATGAAGTATGTTGGGAAGTAATCAGGTAGCTTAACGGGTTAAGGACAAACTGATAACTGCTCAGTTTTTGTGCTGTGAAGTTAATTATTAAAAAAAATTTTTTCAGTATTTTAAATGATCTAAAAATGTGTGCAAACATTGTCAGTTTTTATAACAAACCAGGCTACTTGACATCACAATCATTACAATACACATCTGTGTACATTATTACTGTAAAAATGATAAATATTAAATGAGTAGCTGATTATTTAATGTTACCTTTAATTTGATACAGGTTAAATATGAAAAATATCAAAAAACAAAAGAACTGTTTTTCTTTGACACAATTTACTTCATAATAAAACAAGGTAGGCTCAAAAAACTGCAATGAATCTTGCACGAAATATTACCATTCATCTCATAGAACAAAAATTTAATAATGTGTGAAGTTACAGCAAGTCAAATATATCAGGTATATGTTTGTTTTCTCATGAGAGGCAGATGGGGGGAATTTAGATGGAAGGAAAAGTGGGGAGAAACTGAACAGGATAGAGTAAGGGGAAACCATAATTGGAATATATCATGCAAGAAAAAAAGTCTATTTTCAGTAAAAAAAGTAAAATATTTACTTGCTATGAAATAACATAATAGGTGTGAAAAAATAGCATCTGTCTGTGTTCAAAACCCAACAATAATGTCAATAATGACATTGTATATCTAGATTTTAATAATCAGGTACATGTTGATGGTTTCATTATTTTTTTTTTAAATTTACTGTTGGAATTATAAAAGGCTTTATATTCCTAGGTTAGTATATGCCTTACCTAGTACAGTATTTAAATTGTGTGCACTTCTACTTATCAATTAATTCCTTGTTCAAATTATTTTTCCAGAATTGCAGTTGATTGTGTAGTATGTTCATATTGATTTCAAATTACTCCTTATTGGATATAGCAATCCAGTATTAATTATTAAATATTGCACTTATAGTTTTCAGCATCTGTTTTTATTTCTTTGGAGGAAAATTTAATCAATGTGTTTTCACTATATTATGGAAATTATATTTGTCTTCTTTTTAATATTCTGTGTTAAACTGAATTCTTAAATTCCTTCTGTTTTGTTTAGGGAATATATTTCTGTCATCATCCCACAAATGAATATACCCCTTTGTATTTTATTTTAGAATAGTGCCTTTTCTTTCACATTTAAAGGACTAATTTATCTGAGATTGATTTCTGTGAGGGTGTTAGCAGTCTAATTCCACTTTTTCCATATGGATAACCAATAGTTTCAGCACCATTTACTGAAAAATTCAAAGGCTCCCAAAGTGTAATAGTGAAAGCTCAGCCATAAATCAAGTTTCTATCAATGTGCGTATTTGGCCAACTCTTTAAAAAATTGTCTCCTAGTATTCTCTGTTTTTCTTTCCCTACCTCAATATTACACTCATTTATTCTACCTTTTAAAATCCTTTGGGGGGGGGGAGTAGATATGTTTATTGGATATCTGGAATATCTTTTTCTCTTTGTTAGTTCCTATGAATTTTAGACTCACATTCACTGTATGTTCTATAATATAAAGACACAATTTCTATATAGAAATTTCTATTTTGCTCTCTTCTTATAGGGGGAGTTGGAATGATTAATATATTGAACATGAATATAAAGTTGACTTTTGAAAATATTATCATATTGTATGAGATTGGCTTTAGCAATGTAATGGAAATTTTTATTAAATTTTTATTTTTTATATTAATTACAGTTTATTCATTTTGTATCCCAGTTGTAGCCCTCATTCCCTCCCAAACCCATCCTCCCACTCTCATATCCTCCCATGCTCCTCTCCAAGTCCACTGACAGGGGAGGAATAGAATTTTGAAGTTCAAATATTTTAACCCAAAAAGAAGCTAAATGGTTCAATAATTTCACTTTTGTCCTCAATACACAAAAACCCATTTTATGATTACAAAAATTGTGGTACATTTACACAATGGAATACTAGGAATTAAAAACAAGAAAATCATGAAATTTGCAGGCAAATGGATGGAACTAGAAAAGATCATCCTGAATAAGATAACCCAAGAGCATTAAGACAAAAGCATTAAGATGGTCTATACTCACTTGTAAGTGGATATTAGACATATAATGCAGGATAAACATAAATCTACAGTCCTGAAGAAGCTAAACAAGAAGAAGGACCCTAGGTAAGATGCTCAATCCTCATTCTGAAGGGCAAATGGGATAGACATCAGAAGCGGGAGAAGACAGGGAACAGGACAGAACCCTATCACAGAAGTCCCCTGGAAGACTCTACTGATTGGGGTATCGAAGCAGATGGTGAGACTCATAGCCAAACTTTGGGCAGAGTGCAGGTAATTTTATGTAAGATGGGGGTAATAGAAAGACCTGGAGGAGACAGGAGCTCCACAAGGAGACCAACAGACCCAAAAACTCCATGCTCTGGGGCCCTGCAGAGATTGATACCCCAACTAAGGATGATGCATGGAAAGGACCTAAAACCCCTGCTCAGTTGTAGCCCATAGACTCAGTCTCTAAGTGGGTTCCCTAGTAAGGGATGTAGGGACTGTCTCTGGGGTAAATTTGTAAATTTGGTGGCTGGCTCTTTGATCATCACTCCCTGGGGGATAGAGCCTTGCCAGGCCACAGAAGAAGATAATGCAACCAGCATTTTTTTTTCTTTTAAATTAAATTTTAATTTTTTTCATATTAATTACAGTTTATTTACTTTGTATCCCAGCTGTAGTCCCCTCCCTCATTCCCTCCCAATCCTACCCTAGCTCCCTCATCTCCTCCTGATGAGACCTGATAGGCTAGGGTCAAATAGAAGGGGAAGAGGACCTCATCTATCAGTGGACTAGGGGAGGGGCATAGGGAGAGAAGGGGAAGGGACTGGGAGGAGATGAGGGAGGAGTCACTACAGCCGGGATACAAGGTAAATAAATTGTAATAAATAGATAAATAGATAGATAGATGGATGGATGGATGGATGGACGGACAGACAGACAGACAGATAGATATCAAACACCAAAAAAGTGTGGTTTTATAAATAGATTCTCAATGTGTCTTTTTTTATGCCATTAGCAAACTTTTATCATTATACCTTTGATTATAATGTGAAACCTGGAATAGTGATCTCTTCTGAGGTGTTTTTGTTTGTTTTGTTGTTGTTGTTCAAGTTTGTTTTGGCTATCTTGGGTCTTTTATATATCCATATGAAATAAAATGCAGAGCCTCAATTTCTATGAAGAATTGCATTGGAATTTCCATAGAGATTGTATTGAATCTGTAGATTGCTTATGGTAGTGTATCCATTTAAAAGTATTAATCTTTCCAATTTATGCATGATAAATTTTTCCTTGTTCTGGAATTGTCTTCAGTATCTCTTTTGAGTATCTCAAAACTAGGTAGTAAAAAGATGTAATGTCTTCTAATTCAATCTGTTAGTATGTGTCTCTACATTGGAGAGTTGAAAACATTAATATTAAAATTCAATATTGAATATTGTATATTTATTCCTAGTATATTGTTGCTTTTGTTGTATTGTTTTGTTCAGTGTTCTGAATTATTTGTTTCTTGTAGATTCTTCATGTGCTTATCTTCAGACCTAAATATTTCTTCCAGTATCTCTTGTAGAGCTTAGTGGTCATACATTCCTTTAATCTGTTTTTCTTATGAAATGTTTTTTATTCTTCTCCAATTATATCTTATATAATTGTATGATAATCTGCACTGGCATGTGAAGTCTTTCATAATTTGTAAAACATAGATTCAATATCTTTTGGGTTTCATGGTCTACCTTGAAATATCTGCTTTTATTCTTTGTTTGTGACTTGATCTTTCTTATTATTGTTTTGTTTGTGACTTGATCTTTCTCTCCGATGACTTTCAAAACTCTTTCCTTGTTTTGTATACTAAATTTCTTGACTATAACATTTTGTAAGGTATTTCTTTTCTGGTTTTGTTTTTTTTTTTTCTCCATGTTCTTTTGATTCTAATAGGCATATATTACCTTAGATTGGGGAAGTTTTCTTCTATAAATTTGTTGAAAACATATTTGGTGCCTTTAATCTGGAGTATCATTTTTTTCTGTTTTTATTATTTTTAAGCATGTTCTTAGTGTGCAGAGTTTTGCATATTGTGTTCTTGGACTTTTCTGGGTTTGACATTTCTTAAGCTAAGGGATTTATTTACTCTAACTTGTTTGTAAGGCCTGATATGCATTCTTGAATTTGATCCAGTCCATTTCAGAGATTTCCCTCTGAATGTTGCTTGCCCACGAGGCATGCTGGGGTTGGCTACCCAGAGGCTATTTTAAGCTGTGGGCTGGCTTTCCCCAGGGTCAGAAGATTGTTCAAGGTTCCTGAATAAACTGCATTGAGAAAAACAAACAAACAAAAAAAGATCAGAAAGAAGGAGAGGAGGACCTCCCCTATCAGTGGACTTGGGGAGAGGCATGCATGCAGAAAGGGGGGGGAGGGTGAGACCGGGAGGGGAGGAGGGAAGGGCTTATGGGGGGGATACAAAAGGAATAAAGTGTATTTAATAAAAGTTAAATAGAAAATTTAAAAAAAAATCCCTGCTGTACTTTTTCAAGTTTTATGTCATTTTCTGACTTGAGTGTGTATATTTTTATTAAACTGTTTATATATTTAATTTTTTCATTATCTAATAATACATTACATTCTGCATGTCATCATTTATTCTTGCCTCAGAGTTCTTTGACTGTTTATTACTGTTCTTTTCTAATGTTTTCTTGTGCATCATCTAAGTCACCTTTTTTTTGTGTGATGTTAATATGAGGAGACTGATCTTTTGTATAAATGTATTATTTTGATAATTCATGTTTGTCTATTTGTGAAGAAGCCCAAGCAGTTAAAAAGAGTGCTGGTAGTGTTCTGGGTATAAAATTCGTTTGTCTTTTTTGTTGAGTGTGTACCTGAACTTCTATTACATATTATTTCAGTGGGTCAAGTGATTGACCAACTTTATGAGCTTTGTGTTCAGTCTTTGATGATGATGTTCGAAAGGATATCAGAAGTTATCCCAGAGCAACTAGAGATAAGAGACTTTCAAGTTTGAAGCCCTAGAGTAGACATTTTGCTGAGTTAGAATATTTTCATAGGCAATTTTCAGAAGTCTGTGGGTGGTCCTCCCAATTTTTTCCCAGACAAAGGGAACTGGTGGAATTGGCAGTGCCAGTCTAGCGTCTCTGCATTAATAAGAAGCATAGAAAGCTGGGGTTCTGAAAAATGGGTAAGGACATGGGCTTCTCTGTGGTGTCACAGTTGTAGTGGATTGAAGGGCCACAGTCCGATGTCTGCCTCATAAAAGAGTCAGGTTTACCCAGTGGGGAATGGGCGCAGTTCCTCCCAATATTTACTTCTTATTTTAATTTTGTTTTCTTTTAATATTTAGTTATGATAGAAATTCTGACTTCTTTAAAAATTGCTATTTAGCTCTTATCTATATCTTTTAATATGAGTGGTTTATTCCAGCCTAATGATAATACAGTGTGAATAAATACAAATTGTTCCTGATTAATTGGCCTTTATAATTATTGATATATTCACTTTATTTAAATATTTATATTTTCAACTGTTTAGGGAATGATTAATTGATCTCTTTAATTTCATAATTTTTATGTGTTGGCTTTAGTTTCAAATTTAGTTTGGACCTCTGATATTAGTTGTATATTTCTGTTTCTTCTCTGAAATGGTCTGTAAATTTGGATTTATTTCCTGGCATTTTAAATAGAAAGTCTATATAAAAGAATTTGGTTTGAATTTTAAATGTTAGAGTTTGACTAAGTCATTTTAAAAGAAGTAGTACTATCCAATAAAATTGGTCAGTCCCAGCACATGCATATAAATAAAATTATATAGAATACAGAACTGCAGAATGATCCTGCAGGTTGCATTTACGTATTTAGGAATACACATGCACAGAGAGAGAGAAAGAGATCTGATAGATAGAAATAGGGATTTAAGTATGTGACAATATTTAATCAAAAAGGTGTCCATAAATTTGAAAAAAAAAAAACAAAACAAAGATGATTATATCAGAAGATTCAGGGGTAAGAAAATAAGGGGGGATAATTTTATTATATTATAATCTCAAAAATAGAAATAATTTAATAATAATAAATGGGAATTGGATATAAACTTTTATAAATTTTACATCCAGAAACAAGGGAGCCACAATGTTTTCTAACTACATTATAGGACAATTTTAGCAGAAATATATTGATTTCTAATCGGCATCCGTAAATCTCAGTTCTGTGTCAGTGCTACTGAAAGGATGAAAAATGAGATGACTTATGGCCATATTTCATAAAGCACTTCTATTCTAATTTTTTTATGGCTGTTCCTGCTGAGAAATTGCCATGTACACACCGAACATTAGCTGTAAGGGAGTCTGACAGATCCTGGGACAATCCATAGGAGTGCTGTACAACACTTATAAAAGATGGCCCAAGTCGGAAATGCCCATCAGTGTTAAAGTGAGCAGGGGAATTGTTTAAGGGGGAAAAAGTACAGGATTTAGAGTCACACTTTCCATGTTTTAAGTGTCTGAAGGATCACATAAATGTCTCTAATGTATTCTAATATGTATTCTAATAACATATTCTAATAATGGCTTATGGTGGTAGTTTTATGGGATTCATCTCTCTCTCTCTCTCTCTCTCTCTCTCTCTCTCTCTCTCTGTCTGTGTGTGTGTGTGTGTGTGTGTGTGTGTGTGTGTAGAGTTTACGTTTATATGGATTTTTAAAAAATTAATTAATTTTTATTTATTATAATTTATTAACTTTGTATCCCAGCTGTAGCTTGTACCTCATCCCCTCCCAATCCTAACCTCCCTCAATCTTCTGCCATAGCCCTTCCCAAGTCCACTGATAGAGGAGGTCCTCCTCCCCTTCCATCTGACCCTACCCTATCAGGTATGATTGGGACTGTTTGCATTGTCTTCCTCTGTGGCCTGGTAAGGCTGCTTCCTCCCTCAGGGGGAGGGGATCAAAGAGCCAGCCATTGAGTTTATGTTAGAGACAGTGCCTGTTTCCCTTACTAGGGACTCCACTTGAACACTGAGCTGCCATGGGCCTCATCTGTGCAGGGTTTCTAGGTTATCTCCATGCATGGTCCTTGGTTGGAGCATCAACAAAGACCCTTGTGTCCAGATTTTTTTGGCTCTGATAGTCTCCCCATGGAGCTCCTGTCCCTACCAGGTCTTTCTATCTCCCCCTTCTTTCATAAGATTCCCTGCATTCTGCCCAATGTTTGGTTATGAGTCTCAGCATCTACTTTGATTCCCTGCTGGGTAGAGTCTTTTAGAGGCCCTCTGTGGTAGACTCCTGTCCTGTTCCCTGTTTTCTCCCTCTTCTGATAACCATCTCGTTTGCCTTTCTGAGTGAGGATTGATCATCTTATCCAAGGCTCTCTTTCTTGCTTAGGTTCTTTAGGTGTACAGATTATAGTATGTTTATCCTATATTATATGTCTAATATCCATTTATAAATGGGTATATACCATGTGTGTAGTGGTTTTATCATATTCAACTATATTTTATTTGTTTTATTATGTTTCATTATTATTCTTTAGGTGTCTGTTTTCTATAAAGAGACAGAAAGGGTGTAGTTCTGGATGAGAGGTGAGACGGGGAGGAACTTGGAATAATGGGGGAAGGGAAACTGTAATCTGAATATGTTGTATGAAAAATATTTTTAATCAAAGAAAATAATTTAAAAAAAATGAAAAAGGATATAGGAATGGGGTTGTGGAATTTTCCTTCACAGTTAAAGAGAGCCACCGAAGGCAGCAACATGGCAGAAGAGTTCCTGCATGGAGTCTTGGAAAAGCCATTGCATGATGCTGTGATACTGAAGTATGGATTGCACTGGAGACCCAAATATGTTGGAGATGCCAAAGCCATGGCATACCCACTTAAAAAGCTGTAGGCTAGATATGACCCAGCCCCAAAAAGAGAAATGTGTTGCAGTAGGCACAGCTGGAATAGGTGGGGTATCTAGGAGTGCTTTGGCAGCAGACTTGGAGATGAGGTTTTGAAATTTACCCTGATAGGCTTCAGTCTTGCATTGATCCATTATTTTAGTGTCTGTACACTCAATCGTAGCAAACATTCATGACCTAAGGAAAGAATGAGTGAATTAATTTCTGACTGTCTTCTAGGCTCTTTTCACATCTCTGTTCTTGCTTCTGTCAGATCATTCTAAATGTAGTACAAAGTTGCCACGTCAGTTCTATTTTGAAATATAGATATTTATCTTGCCCATTACTTAATCTTTACACCATACAGTTTGAATTACAAAATATATACAAAACAACACGAGTCTTTATCTCTATGGCCTTATAACCACATATACAACTCCAGAGACTTATAGACTCCAATACTTTTGATTTTTCTCAATTATTATTTTTTCACTCACACATATACCAGATGTAATCACTACTGTAACTTATGAAACAATTACCTTGAAAATATCTTACTTGGAATTTGGAGTATATTTATCAAATTAATGTATGTTGGGCTACACATGCAGCATGCTCTGCTTCAGTCATTTTTTTTTCTATTTCAGTAACAGGCATAATTTCTGCATCTATCAAAATTTTGTTCTTTGTGTTGGTAGATAACAGGTCTTTTGAGCTTTGTGTCATGTTGGTTAAAACTATCATGAGCTTTTTCATATAGATCTTTTTGTGTATGTGTTTCCAATTAAGAACAAGTTTGTAAATTAATTCCTAAGCTGGAATGCTGTGTTGTATTTAACTATAAATATTGTTACAAAATTTTCTAAACAGATTAAAAATAATTTTATATTCTTATAAGCAGTAGTGTGATTCCAACCTACTTTAATTACTTTGATTCTGATTGAATGTTGGTACTATCTCACTCTTAATTTTCCTCCTGTGGTTAACAAACGAATATTTTTCTGTGTGCTGCTATCTGTCATGTTTTTATCTTTGGCATATGCTCTGTATTTTCTTCTAAGGTGTTTACAACATTACTTACATCTGTTTTATCACATACAACCATAACTTTCTTGTCTACCATCTTAACCTTACACACATTATCACAAACATCTCCTCTGTATCTTTGTTCTATTTATGTCCTGCAGATTCTTCATTCTCTCTGGGTCCAAAGAGAGAATGCTTTATGCTTTAAAGATAAGAAAACTGGGTGTTATTTTTGATCTTTGAATTGGAGCTCTTTATTACTCAGCATGGCCAGTGTATATCTTACAACTTTTTATTTTACAGAGCTGATTGTAGAATTGAAGGTGAGAGGATTTTTCTAATTAATTATAATTGATAATTAATATTGAATATTAAGATAAGTAATGAATAATAATTGTCAATTATAATCAATAACTTTATTAATATTATTTATAATTAATTGCTGTTGCTGCTACCACTGTTTTATTGTTTTCCAAGACATGAAATTCTAGCCTTAAACCCCAAGGGGATTTTAAAATTTTAGAGAAATTCACTTCACTGAAATATTAGACCTTTGATTTCCCTCAGGAATCCATTTTATACATATATTCCCGAATCCTGTCTATTTATTAATCCTCATTAGACACATCTGTTTCATTCATATCTGAAATTTTTCCTATAGTAGGTTCAAAATATGTATTTTTAAATAAATTATTTTATTCAATAATTTCTACATTACAAAGGTACAATGATTATCTACATTAACAAATATTACTTTAAGAATAAACATGACTATATTTACCATTGAATTTTTATCATTTTAATTTTAATATTATCTTTGAGATTTTCTAAAGACTGTTACTTGAAAAGATACAATACTAATATATAATATTAAAAGCTAAAAATTTATTGTTCCTTACATATAAATAAGGATATTAATATGTAGTATATCATTATTAATTAGGGTTTTTTTTTTGCATTAGTTCAGAAAAAGCAGATAAGTCTCACACATTTTGTAGTAGGTCACATATATTTGATGGTAATAAATAGTTTCAGTAATTAGAAGAACCCCTAATTCACAAGGAAATTTAATTTGTAACATAAGAAACACAGGGACTTAAAACTTAGCAAAACTAATTTTACTAACAAGATCTTTTTTTTAATAATGACTTACATCTCACATCTTTTGTTTATTAATTAATATAGAGAATAGTATGTGTCATGACATTTTCAGATGCAATTTATTCTTTTCCCATCCCTCTTTCCTGCATTTTATTCTTCCATCACCATTATGGAAGAATAGCACCATCTTTGTGCTTTTAAGTCGTGTGCATTCAATTAACCTTCCCTTCTTTCTCAAATCTACTTTCCTCTCTCCTGTCCCATTTCCAGTTTCACCACCTTTACACACACTGACTTAGGTATAGAGATAAACAGGAAATGTGAGAGTCTTCATCTTTGAGAAGGAATATGGTATAATTGACTTTCTTAAGCTTAAGTGACCTTATTAGTTATAATTTAAAATCCTATTTTCCTGACAATTTGTTTTCCCTTTCCTAAACAGATTAATAGAATTTTCATTTGTAATTGAACATATTTTCATTTTCCACTCATCTTGATGAACATAGGGTTGATTTCACTTTCTTGTTATTGTGAATAGAGAAGCAATAAACACAGATAATAAAAGTATGCCTTTGGTATACTAGTCTTTGTTACATATGCCCAGGAAAAGCATAGCTGAACCTAAATCCTAGTATTTTAAAAAACCTCAGACTGATTTCTATAGTGACTTTACCAGTCTGCACTCCTACCAACAACGGATAAGTATTCTTTTTTTTTTTCTCCCTAAATCTTTGCCGTTTACTATCATTTGTTATTATGATAATAGCCATTATGACTGGGATACAATCTCAAAGAAGTTTTAACTTGTATTTCCTTGGAAGCTACCTATGTTGAAAACATTTTCAATATATTTAATGGAAGTCCTGCAGAGGAAGAGGAGGAAGAATTGGAGAAGCCAGAGAAATCAAGGACACCACAAGAACACAGCTCATAGAGTCAACTGAAATGGACTCATGGACTCACAGAGATCAGAGAGCCTGTAGGGGTCTGACCTGGGTCCTCTGCATGCATCTTGTGGCTGAATATCTCGGTGTACTTGTGGGACTCCTAACAGTGGGAGCAGTGGTTGTCTCCAACTCTTTTGCCTGGTTGTGGGAGCCTTCCCCTACTGGGTTGCCTCATCCAGCCTTGATATGATGCTATGTGCCTGGTCTTACTGTAACTTGTTATGCTGTGTTTGGTTTAGGACCCTGGGAGGCCTGATCTTTTCTGAGAGAAAGCAGAAAAATGGGGTGTGTGGATAAGGGGTGTAGGAGGTGCTGGGGGAGGGGAAACTGAAGTTGTTATATAATATATGAAAGAAGAAAAGTAAATAATTTACTCTCTACTTGTATTTATTCTTTTCAGAAATATCCAATCAGTTCACTATTCCTTGGTAGTTTATAGTGTTTAGGTCTTTGCACTTCTTAATCTTTTGCAGAAATTAACATTCTGTCTCAAGGATATCTGGAAAAAATGGCCAATTTGACAATTCTTGGATTTACTTCCCAACCTGTTGGAATACTGTTCAGAATTTTTTAGGATAGTGTACATCTTTAGTTCTATTTTATAAAATGCTGTGGAGTCACTACACCTAGCTGTTATCCAATGTTTTAAAATACTCAATAACTGCAATGTTTGAAAAAAGGTCGCTATTATTTATTTTCATAATATATGGTGTCTTTAGTCAGAAAAATAGGTAATTTAACAAATGCAAATGGTAAGTGGAAATTTCCATTCTAGGTATGACCCTATGCAAAGCCATCTTCAGTCAGAAATATTTAGTTACTTTGATTACCTAATCCGAGAAGAGTTGAAGTACTTGTACAGAAAGAATTTACTTCTTTTTTTTTTTTATTTTTATCAGTTACATTTTATTAATTCTGTATCCCAGCCGTGCCCCGAACCCTCGTTCCCTCCCAGTCCCTCCCTCCCTCCCTCATCACCACTGTGCCCCTTTCCAAGTCCACTGATGGGGGGGACCTCCCCCCCATTCATCTGATCCTGTTTTATCAGATATCTTCATTGAGTTCCTCTTAGAAATAGTCCTTGTTCCCCTCACTTTGGGAAACCAATTGGTTACTGAGCTACCACAGGCTACATCTGAGCGGAGGTTCTAGGTTATATCCATACATGGTCCTTGGTTGAATGTCAGTTTCAGAAAAGACCCTGTGCCCAGATATATTTGGTCTTTGTGGAGCTCCTATCCTTTCCCCATCAGACTAACTCCCCTTCTTTCTTATGATTCCCTGTACTCTGCCAAAGGTTTGGTCATGCGTCTTTGCTTTGAAAACACTGCTAGTTAGAGGCTTTCAGATGCGCTCAGTAGACCCCTGTCATGCGTTCAATGCACGTCCCATTTGTCTTTCTAAATGAGGATTCTTATACAAGTCATTCAGTTTGGTAAACTCATGATGACAAGTGATTCAAACCTCGTCTGAAGTTACGGCCCTTATAAAATCCATAACAATCATCAGCCTTGCAATGGATCGGCACTGTTCTGGGAATTACCTGGCTGTCTTAATGATTTCAATCTAGGCACATCATATGGGATTAACCACTTATTTTCTTCATTATATACTTATAAATCCTTTTTTCATTTTGATTAAATTAGAAACATCATTTTTACCTACTTTGTATCTTGTAATAGTATAGTGGACAGATTAGCTTAGCACCTTTTTATTACTTTAAACTTCCATTTTAATGATTTATACTGCACAGACTTTGGTATTTGCAAGATACTAAATGTAAATGGTGTTTTTCTTCAGCATGAATTATATGTAATGTCAAGCTCTTTACTCTTAATCCACATCAGAGGATAGAATCTTCTACCATTATTTGCTGCCAAATTTGAAATAGAAAAGAATAGCTCTATGCTCATCAGTCTTTCTGTGCAGCAGTTCATTGTAATACTTTCCCATTTGTTCCATGAATCATCCTATGCACTCATTTCTAAATTGCAAGGTGAATCCCTCATACTTAATCATTTTGATAGTATTCTTCCCTTTGGATATTAAAGAATATAACCCTTGACTTAGTTTGATGCAAATAATCCTTTTAATGAGAAGAGGAACTCAGCAATGGTGTTTCTTTGATTTTTCCCCCATCGGGTAAAAGTGTGTTAATTAGAAATGAGTCAGTGGTAGCAAGAACACTTGATAGCCAGTTTAATTAAATTTCCTTGAAAGAAGAGAGGTGAGGCGCTGACTCTGTGTCTTCCCAGTTGCGTACTAAGAACAGTTTTGTATTCTTACTGAGAATTTAAGATTGTTCAAGTGGTAGCTTAACTTGTATTAAATGCATTTTTTCAGCCTTGTTTTTTCTCAAAGTATGAAGAAAGAGCATCCTTTTACAGTGTCTCATGTACCTGAAAATGTTTCTGAGTAATTAAAATATTCTGGTAAAATCAGACAAATTTAACACAAAATAAATGGATTAGTAAAAATAGTACTTTTTTTTTTTACTACCTAGAAAAATAATCTTCAAACATTTAAAAAAAATCATGGTGAACAACTGAAGGGATTGTTATACATGGATCACATATATTAATATACTAATGTTCTCTTTTAACATATTGCATTACATTGTGTGTAGGAATTGCATTTGAGAGAATAATGTAAGACTTAGGATCATCTGTCAGACTTTTTAAATATTTAACTGCTATTGGTATGACTAGTATTTTATTTTTTTATTTTAGAATTATGAGTCCTTTATTCTGCTTTTAATTTAGGAGAATAAATTGTGAGGTAATGTATTTCTTCTTTGTAATAGCGCTTTCCCCCTCCAGAGTCATGAACTTACTTTTTTTTTTTTTCTAATAAAGTTTGTTGCTATTGTTGTCTTTGGCAGGGAGCTTTAAGTGACTTATTTCAGCACAATTTTCTTTTATTTATGAAATTATAACATAACTATATCATTTCCCCCATCCTTTTTCTCTCTCCAAACCCTCTCATATAAAATGATCAAGGCCTACTTCCTCTTTCTCAAATTCATGGCCTCCTTTTAAAAATTGGTGTTACATGCATACATATATATATATATATATATATATATACATATATATACACATATATATACATAAATATAACCTGCTCTGTCTCAATTATGTTAGTTGTATGTATATTTTTAGGACTTAAAAAACAATGAGTGTGATGAATTTAACCAATGCCATGGATGAATATACACAAAATATATAAAACATAATCGATAAAATATTAAAATATATTGATAAACATTCTACTCTGTTAGTAAAATGTATTTTCCTGATGAAAAATTATGGGATATTCAAGGGAGTATTCAGGCATATGTTACATATGTGAAAACAAATAAATCAAACATGAGCAATTATAATTTTAAAAGTACATGTATAATTTTATAAATGCTATATCTTTGCTAGCACATGTGCAAGTACAAAAGAGCAAGAGGAAGAGCCAGATACTTTAAGTGTTTTTTAATTCAGGACAATTAAACATTTCCTGTTAAGCATGTTAATAAAATATTTTTTCATACATGAAAGTTAACTTTCTTGAGGTGAAACCAGTTTAGTGTGGTGCTCCAGACCAGCCAAGGCTACAGAGTGGGACTGTGCCTCCAAAATACAAAACCACAACAACAGCAACAAAAATCCCAAGGTGTCCTCTGTTGTAACCTGTAATCTGGTTGTACAGAATTATCAGTTGTCCAGTCTCTCAGGCGCCACGTATGACCTCAGTGGCTGTTCTTAGCACTCTTTTTCAAACTGTAACTTCAAAGTCTGTATGACTACTCTGAAAATTCTCAAGACCGTGTCAAGGTCCCCAGACTTCTCATGAACTACCTTACCTGACTGGAGGTGTAGCTGGTGGTACAGTCCTGTTCTTAACACTAATGAAGATTAGTGCCTAGCACACAAATTTAATGGAACGCTTAAAACTCAAGTCTACCATGGAAAGGGACACACAACCTTTCCAACCTGACAATACAAATATGATTTGGACAGCACCACTATAAAGACACTACAGATGAGGTCTTTTCTCAGTTTTTCTCAGAGAACAGGAAAAACAAAACAAAACAAAACAAAACAAACTATCCAAACATTCCGACAATATACATATAGACCAATAAACACCTTTATTATAGGAACTGTGAATAATGGATTTTGAGCCTTTATAGAACCACAACTCCTTGCCTTCTAGCACATTGCTGTCTGTTCGGCCACACTAGCCTGGTCTTGAGGCACTACAGGCAAGAAGCTTGCCCTTCTGGAACTACTTCTTTAGAAGACTGCTAATTTTGGTGTTCTTTTTGCTTTCATCATATTTCTTTTGAATTTTTTTTCTATTGCCTTTTGGTTAAAAACCTCTTCCTCTTCAGGAGTCAGCTTGGCCCCCTTCTTGCGGCCCAGGGGCAGTGCGTAGTGGGACTCTAGACCACTGTCATAAAGTGCCAATGAGCACAATGCAGTCCTTCACCAGGGTCATGGTGCAGACAAGCTGGTCATTGGATGCATTGGAGACAGCATCAGTGATCCTTGTTTTGCAAGTACAACCCTCAGAGCCCCAGGAAAAGTGACCTACATCCAATCTCAGGGCATGAAACTTCATATTGTCTCCACAGAACTCAGACTGTGTGTATGCAGTCTTCGTGTTGGTAGCAGACCACCTCAGCTCATACTTCTGCTTCTTGTGGTAGGGCTTTCACTCACCTCCAATCTTGAGGCACTGGTGCTTGTGGTCCTGAGAGATACCCATTGTTTGGTGCTGATTAGAAAGAGCTATTGTTATCTTTCTTGAAATCTGCTTTTCGTACATTCTGTGTTCCTTTCCTACAAGAAATACACTCATTTAAAACTGGAAGACACCGTGGGAGACTTAAAATTCTACTGCATTACCAAATACCGGTGGAGTTGGTGAAAAATAAATGATGAAAATATATATAAAAAGACAATACATTAAAATATGTGAGGAACCTGAAAAGAATAACTTCTAGATATAAGTAAAAATATAACCTATTCTTTTGGTTAAGAATATATTTTAATTCTACTTGGTTCAACCCAGGGCTTCCAGACATAAAGTCTGTTGCTTTACAAGTTGAGCCACCTGAGGGAAGAAAACAAATATTCTACTACTGCAAACAAAAACCAGTGCATAATATGCTAATATATTTTGATTTTTTTTCCATTAAAGAATGGATCATTTTTGGTTTACAGGCTCAAATGTTCTCTAAATGTGACATGTATTGACAGGAGTTTTCTACATTTTACATTATTACTAATGTTGGCTTTATTTTTATTTTGCAGAGACACTTGAGTAATTTATCTTAAATTATGGAAACACAAAGGAATGCTATGGTGGTAGAAGGATTAAAAATTAATCCTTATTTACTTGCAACCAATAGAAAATTTACCTCTTCACATTTACTTGCAATCTTTTCACCAGCAGAAAGGACTGAAGAAATTAAACACCAACAAACCAAGGAATCAAACTTAAAAAAATAGTGTGCAGAGCTAAACAAAGAAATTTCAACAGAAGAATATGGAACAGAGGAGAAACACTTAAAGAATTGCTCAACATCCTTAATCAGAAGGTAAATACAATCAAAACAACCTGAGATTTAACATTACACCCACCAGAATGGCTGAGATAAAAAGCTCAAGTGCTAACAAATGCTGGAGAGGATGTGGAGAAAGGGGAACCCTCCTCCATTGCTGATGGGAATGTAAACTTTAACAATTACTTTGGAAATCAATCTGACGCTTCCTCGGGAAATTAGGAATAGTGCTACCTCAAGATCAAGCTATATCACTCCTAGGCATTTATCGGGAATATGCTCAGCTATATAACAAAGACATTTGTTCAACCATGCAGCTTTATTTGTAATAGCCAGAATATGGAAACAACCTTAACTGAGATGTCCCTTAAATGAGGAATGGATACAGAAATTGTGGTACATTTACACAATGGAGTACTACTCAGCAATTAAAAACAAGGAAATCATGAAATTAGCACACAAATAGATGGAACTAGAGAAGATCATTCTGAATGAGGTATCTCAGAATCAAAAAGACACACATGGTATATACTCACTTATAAGTGGATATTAGCCATATAATATAGAATAAACATACTCAATTCTATAGTCCTAAAGAAGCTGAACAACGGTTACAGCCATACCACCCTGAACGAGTTGAGCTCACCTGATCTCGGAAGCTAGTCCTAAAGAAGCTAAACAAGGAGGACCCTAGGGAAGATGCTCATTCTCACTCAGAAAGGCAAACAGGATAGACAATGGAAGCAGAAGACAGGGAACAGAACAGGAGCCTACCACAGAGGACCTCTGAAAGACTCTACCATGCAGGGTGTCAAAGCAGATGCTGAGACTCATAACCAAACTTTGGGCAGACTACAAGGAATCTTATGGAAAAAGGGTGAGACAGAAAAACCTGGAGGGAACAGGAGCTCCACAAGGAGACCAACAGAGCAAAAAATTCTGGGCCCTGGAGGGGCCTGCAGAGAACAATATTCGATTCAAGGACCATGCATGGAGAGGACCAAGATCCCCTGCTCAGATGTAGCCTATAGGCAGCTCAGTCTCCAAGTGTGTTCTCTGGTAAGGGGAGCAAGGGCTGTCTCTGACATGAACTCAGTGTAGGATCTTATCATCTCCCTCTGGTAGTGCAAACTTGCCAGGTCACAGAGGAAGACAATGCAACCAGTCTTGATGAGACCTGATAGACTAGGGTCAGATAGAAGGGGAGGAGGACCTCCCCTATCAGTGGACTAGGAGAGGGGCATAAGGGAAGAAGAGGGAAGGAGGGTGGAACATTGAGGAGATGAGTGAGGGGTCTACAGCTGGGATACAAAGTGAATAAATTGTAATAAAAATAAATAAATATAAAAAAGTAATTCTCACTGCATAAAAAAATCATTCTAAAAAAATAAAATTGTGGTTGAACTCCTAGAAAGAAGAAAGCAAGTTGAATGTTACAGAAAGGAAATTTAAAAAAATATGTAGGCCATAGCATGTTAGTGCATAGGCACTCCATAAGGAAAAGCAGCTGTGGAAATCCTCAAGTTCAGACAGAACCTATTAAAAAATAAATTGGAAACTCAAGACCAATAATCAGAATAATTTATTAGCATTTCCCTCAGAAGCAATTGAGTCTGCTGTTACTTTGTCAAGGGAAGCAAACAGCTGTTGACTTTCCTTCGAGATTGTTCTAGCAACCCTGTGAAATGTGACCTACTAACCCACATATCACTAAGAGGGTTTAGGAAGACAAACACTGGCCCATGTAAATTCAGATTCCAGCAAGGACACGGAAATGAAGTGGGGAAACAGGGCTTCTGCTTTGCCATTGGCATCCTGCTCATTCAGGATCACATAGTAGATGCAAATCTTCAGGGATATCATTTTATAGGAGGGGATACCCCTCCTGACTTACAAACCGGAAAAGGAGACAGGCTTAAACATATTCCTCAGTCAAAAGCAATTATATTCTGAGAAAAACATAACGCTCTTCTGGAATACCATCTCTAAATCAAAAATTTTTATTCACCAACAAGATACATTTAATAAAATATGGAAACATAATAAATGGAGCTAATATTTAAAAGTCTATCACCACAAAATCAAACCATCATAGAATGTTTTGTTGTTGTCTCTTTGTATTTTTTAATTTAATTTTTTATATATTTATTTATTATAATTTATTCACTTTGTATCCCTGCTGCAGCCCCTCCCTTGCCTCCTCCAAGTCCACCCACCTTCCCTCTTCTCCCCCTATGCCCTTTCCCTAGTCCACTGATAGGGGAGGACCTCCTCCCCTTCTATCTGACCCTAGCCTATCAGGTCTCATCAAGGCTGACTCCATCATCTTCTTCTGTGGCCTGGCAAGGCTGCATTCCCCAGGAGGAGGTGAGCAAAGAACTGCCCACTGAGTTCACTTCAGAGATAGCTCCTCTACCCTTTAGTAGGGAACCCACTTGGTAACTGAGCAACCTATGGGCTTCCTTTCAACAGGGATTTAGGTCCTATCCCATACATGTTAAGTGTATGTTTTGCTGACCAATGATTTCTGCAGACTTCTTTTTCAGAGCTCTCTTGTAAGAATGTGGACAAGTGCTCCCACATTGTTGATTCATAGTAAATTTCTAATAATGCATGCTTGAATGTTTTTTGCCATAACTTTTTATTATGATTTTTAAAATTCATTCCCTTTCTGTGAAGAACCTTTACTAACCAAGAGCTGAAGCACCCAGAGAGTTTTTCACTGTACAGTGTCTAAACCTTAGCCATTCCTTTCAATTATACAGTAGCTGAGTTAGTAAATTAGGTGACAGATAGATGGAAGGCAGACTGATGATTCTTGTGGCCAAATGTTTATGCTATTCTACTCAAAGTCAATATAAAACTAGCAAAGTTGATATCTGTGCCAAGCAGCTAATGTCATGCAGCAAACATCTTACTAACTAAAAAAAAAAGTAATTTCTTTTATTACAAAATTCTTATTTTTAAACTAACATAATTTTGGGTATAACTTAATATTCTGCTGTGGACTAAGGGAAATGCATTTTTACTGAGATTTAATGATTGTGTTATATGCTGAATTGACACAAGTTGCATGTACATTATTAGTTCTAAGAATTGTTAAAACTGCAACAGAAGACTACATTTTTGAAAATGTGTTTATTTCAATACTGAATACAGTGTTCAGGATGTTATATATGGCAGTTACAGAAGCACTAATACCATAGGACATGTGAGGAATAAAGGGTTTGGAGATAGGTAGAGAGGTGATCCATGCCATCCTTTCCTTACGTAGATTGTTCCATGACTACTTCAATTGTCACTAAACAGTATCACAGTAAGGGAAAAATATTTGGCTACTTGAATAAGTCTAAAAGAAGCAATTGACTAAACTTCATAAAGTGAGTCAATATGTTCCAAAAGATTTAAACATTATCTCACTATTTGCAACCACATTCCAAGACAACAAAACCCACATGGAGTAATTACAGAGCACTTCCCACAAAATGCACTCACTGGCTTGGATTTTTAATTGAAAATTAAATGCCTGTACAATATAAGAAATTAAAAAAAACACAATTATTGTTTGAGAAAAATTAATAAATTAGACTTATAGAAGGCATTATTATTTGCAAGGATCTTTTTAAAATCTGCAAGTATAAAACAGAACTAGTAAATGAAATGATGAGCAATGTTTCATAATAAGGCATCAATATACAAAAGTCAGTTTTATTTTCACTGTTTTAACGAAAGATAACATGTATTAAAACATTTAAAATGGCATCCAAAAATATAACATGTATGTGATTAACTGCATCTCTATTGAAATATTAATGATGATAGTGTTTTGGTAGGAAAAAAAAACTTTAAACTGAAATCAATGTAAATACTACATTTATGAGTTAGAAAAACACAATATCATTTACTTATCAAAAATTTCAAGTGGATTTCTAGGTTTGGTAGAAACTTGAAGAAGAGTTTTGTAGTTGTTAAGATTATTCTGAGTTTTCTATGAAAATGCTAGAATCTCATGATAGCAAAACAATCCTGAGAGAGAATTATATCAAAAGACTGCAGCCTCAGTATTAAGATACACTTAAAACTGCAATATCAATACAGTGGACTATCAGTGCAAGGCTAGATAAGTGGTAAGAGGAATAAACATGGTAATGAGCCTGAAAGTGGATTCAGATATAAATGCTGTAGTGAATGCAGGAGGTGCTTTCAAAACAATTCACTGGAGAACTAAACTCCTAGAAAAATATCTGTGCATTTGTATGTATATATTAATATGTGCACATACACATATTAATAATATAATTTATATTATAAATTATTTATATTATTTATTATAAATAAATATATTATTTATATTATTTATTATTATTATTATAATTTAATTTTGGCAATATATTTAATGTTAGAATGTAAGTAAAACCTGGAAGAAATTGTTATATTTAATACTTTCATTATGTTTAAGTAGGCAGCATTTTCTTAGATAAGAAGACAAGTATTAACTATAATAAAAAAGGATAATGTAAATTTTGATACTTATTTTTGGATTAGTAAGATAGATTAGTAAGATAGCAAAGTAGTCTTAAGATGCTTGCCACCAGGCCTGAAGACCTGAGTTGAATTTCATAATCCACATGTGACTAGGACAGAATGAACTCTGACTCATGCACATTGTTCTCTGACTTCCACATACTCACTGTGACAAGTGTGACATATGCGTCTGACACATTAACACACATCCTTTAAGTACTCAGGAGAGCTATCTTATCCTTCTTATTGAATACCAAGCTATATTCCAGATTTTTTTTTCTGAATATTTTTAAATTCAGGTATTTTAAAGAATCTTTAGTTTACCACACATGTACAAAACTATTCCAGTTTATGAATATTCATATTTATATTATCATGTAACTATCATAATAGATGATGATTATCAATTAATGGATAATTAACCCATTTACATTTCAAATTCTTTCTGTCCCTTACATTATCTTTTTGTTCATGAACAATATTTTACTTTTGGCAGAGCAGTGTTTAAATAGCACTCTGCATTTTAGTCTCATTTTATAGAGTACTTGAAACTGAACATTTGTTTTAAGATTTTTTTATTTAATTTTATTAATTACACTTTATTCATTTTGTATCCCCCCATAAGCCCTTCCCTCCTCCCCTCCCGGCCCCACCCTCCCCCCATTTCTGCATGCATGCCCCTCCCCAAGTCCACTGATAGGGGAGGTCCTCGTCTCCTTCTTTCTGATCTTAGTCTATCAGTTCTCATAAGAAGTGGCTGCATTGTCAGGGTTCTAGGTTATCTCCATGAATAGTCCTTGGTTAGAGTATGAGTCTCTGGGAAGTTCCCGTGTTCAAATTTTCTTGTTCTGTTGCTCTCCTTGTAGAATTCCTGTCCTTTCCAGCTCTTGCTATTTCCCACTTGTTACCTAAAATTCCATTCACTCTGCCCATCAGGTGACCATCAGGCTCAGCATTTGCTTTGACAGTCTGCACGGCAGAGGCTTCCAGAGGCCCTCTGTGGCAGGTTCCGAGGTTGTTTCCTGTTTTCTTCTTCTGACTTTCAGAGGCCCTCTGTAGCAGGTTCCTAGTTTGTTTCCTGTTTTCTTTTTCTTCTGATGTCCATCCTCTTTGCCTTTCAGGATGGGGATTGAACATTTTAGTTAGGGTCCTCTCTTTTGCTTAGTTT
>REGO01000688.1:315768-336263 GCA_010120015.1 Rhombomys opimus | reverse complement strand
ACTGGGAGGGAACGAGGGTTCGGGGCACGGCTGGGATACAGAATTAACAAAATGTAACTGATAAAAATAAAAATTAAAAAAAAAAAAAGAATTCTCTTTTGCATTTCCTGGATGACAGATTCCTATAACTGGTTCAGCAAAGTCCTTTCCTGAATCTTTCTATTCTTTCAGAAAAAAAAGATATTTTCTATTTTTTTCAATATTTTCTTGTTTTGTTAACATATAAGGTAATGGTTTTGTTAGAGTTCTCCCCCATGTATAACATTACTCTTCGTTCTCATTCACCCTGTCTCTACTTCCCTTCCCCACTTTTCCGGAACCCTACTTCTTAGTCTCCCTCCTCCCTTGATTATTCTTCTTTCTGCTCTTATGTTACATGTATTGTATTACTCTTTGCCGGTCCTTCTCCCTGATTTAAAATCTTTGCTCACCCTCCCCTGACCACCTGTCTCTTTTCACGACACACATGCAATTAAATCTAGGTTGTATATATGGGCGAAGAATATACTATTTATCTTTGTGAATTTGGTTTATTTCACTTAAAATAATTTAAATCCATGTCCATCCATTTTTATACTAATGTCATGATTATATTTTTTCTTTTTCTTTTGAATAAAATTATATTCTTTTCATGAACTTTTAGACTGGCTCCATTTCTTAGCTGTTTTGAGAACATCCACAGACAAAGATGTCTATCTCTTGTTTAGAAATATCATGTGATACATAGGTCATCTTTGAGGACCTTCTTATTCTCTTTAATCCTTTTCACCTTTACCAGTTTACATTCCTACTGATATTATATGAGGCTTCCTCTTCCCCACTGACCTGCCAAAATTCATTCTATGATCTCTGGGAGTTTTGGTTTCCTTTGAGTACTTGGAGTAGTACACTCCATTCTTACTTGGTGTAGTGAATGCCATTCTTTTCTTTGAAACACATATGTTGAGCAATCTGCCTATAGAAGATCTTCTGTATGATTTTATTTTTTTAAGTGTGTTTTCTCTGACTCTTGAGAATTTACTTATATTATCATTTATGATATTTTATTACAGTATGTGCTTGTTTTTATATAATCTACAATATATGTGCTTTGTATTTGATGTCTAATTTATAATGCACATGATACATAAAATTGTATTGCTTCTGACTCACATGCCTTAGATTTCATCTCCTACTCTAGGTTTGATATGCGTTCCATGCTGTCCATTATGTAGCATAACCAATGCACTCCTAAGTTCTAGATTGTATTTGGCTCTTTCAATATATTCTGTCTTCACAGAACTTCTAATCTTCTTTGCAATGTTTATTTTTCTCACATAGCATTGTGTATCCATGTTCTCTTGTACTTTACCCAAGTTCTTTTAAAGTTATTACAAACTCTCTATTGGAAGTTTGTGAGCTTTCACTTTTTTTTATTTTTGGTATCTCTTAAAAGTTTTTCTCTCTCTCCTCCCCTCTCTTCCTCCCCCCATTTTTCTCCTTCCCATTTTCCCTCTTTTCCTCTCTCCCTCCCTATTTTCTTCCTTCCCTCTCTTTATTGTTATGGTGGTTTCATGTTTCCTTTCCTTTGAGCAAGTAGGCATCGATTTTAGTCTATACAGACTGATTTCAGAAGGATATGACCTTAACGAGTTGACCAAGCCAGTAACTTGAATGGAGCCATATTGAAGCTTACCGTTTTAATCTTCCTGCAAACAACATGCACCTGAGATACCAAATTAGTGGACATGGTATTTGTCACCTAGACTCCAACCTGGGAAATGATTACTAGCCTACAGTCTAGATCTTTGGGATGAACTTCAAGTATGAATCAACTGCTCCACCCTCCTACTTTTTCTAAAAGGTTTGTTTTTCTAAATGAGGGGAGGGCTTCAGATGGGGCATAGAGACTATTCAAATGCCTGATAAGACAGAATTGAACCAAAGTAGTTCTGTCGTGGACCCTGAGCCTGAATATGATGATGTTAAAATATCACTACAAAGTGCCTGTTGTTTAGGGTTATGAGAAATGTCTCATGACCTGAGTCTGTAGGGCACACTTGATACAGAATCAGGTTTGCCTATGTAACAAGTATCTGCACTTTAAATTCAAAACAATAGCCCTAGAACGTGGGGATTTGGGGGTGGAAGGTAAAAATCTCTTGATTTTTGATAAGCATTTTTAAATGAATGACAAAATACATGCCTACATACAAATCAAACTCATTTCTTACATCAGGGTTCTTGCCATGTGTCCAGTTCCCAGCCCCAGCATGGTAGTTCCTGAAGCAAATCCTGATGCCAGCTATACAGGTCAGGGCCTTTAATTAGGGGGAAATGCTGTATTCATCTGTGTCAGTACTTTTGAGAACTACTCATGCCATTGCCAGCATTTGAATCAGGAAATATGTGCCTAAGCTCTCATGCTGTGTGAAAGCACGATAACTGCTAAGAGGCTTGGAGGCAATGGGTTTGTTAGATATAGAGCCCATAAATAAATCAATCAGCTTGCCAGCCTCAAGCCTTCCCTCTCCTCCTCTAGGCAGTCAAGCCTTGCCAGCCTCAAGACTTCCTTCTCCTCCTTCCAGATCAGCACAGGAAGAGATCTTGAAGGGGAAAACTGACTTTGCCAAACCTGTTTCATTGAAGACCAGCAAACTTGTGTATCTCATGAAGTTGAGTGAGCATCACATTTAATCTAAATGTTACCATTAATTACTATAACTTTGTGTTTGCATAGCACTGAGTCCCTAGGAAGAATGAAATCAGTGTGAATATAAAGTAAGATGTCCAAATGTCATTGCCCTTTCTTTTTTTTTCCTTGAGGGTATCTGTGGAATATCTAGATTTTTATCCGTTTTTTTTAATTACTTTTAACCATCTTTCTACTCATTCCTTTAGATAACACCTGGGTGTGTCACTTGGAAAATAATATTTTCCTTGTGGGGTTGACTTAGAGAAATGCAGAAGAGAGTGGTGGATGGAAACTTGCTTTTGGCCAAAGGGAAAAATTCTTGCAGAGATTAAAAGAAAGGAATTCGGGTTTATTAGATACTTAGTGAAACAACAAGTTCTGGGTTGCTTATTTTATGCATCTAATTTAATAGTCACTAAAATTCTCAGAGAAGTATTCTTCTTGCACTATTGGAAGAGAAGCGCATTTAAACTCAGGAGCTTTCCCACGGCCACTCAAGGAATGGGTGGTAGACTCCTTGTTTAAACATCTGTCTCCTTCCAAGATTTCTGCTTCTCTTGGCGTGATTGAAAGTCAGTTTTCAATCCCATCCTGATGTCTTCTGGGTGCAGGGCTGGCCCTGAGCTATGAGATTTCAGAGACATCATTGACTTAGAATTCCTCACTTTTCTGTCAAGGATTTCCAAGAAGAAAAAGTGGATTGATGATGCCCAAAGCCCATAAACAATGATTCTGCGGTATGATGCATATACCTTGAAGGTGATATCCTGTTGTGAGATTTTTCAGACCTGAGGGTCGAGAAGTAAACCAAGACCTAGCTGTTGGAAGAAGAAGTTTGAGTAAGTCTCAGAGATGAGGACACAGAAAGAATGCATGCTAGGAAGAAAGAAGCATGCCCAAGTTGCCAGAGCACTGGAGGGCAAGGGGCCTGGGTTCATGGCAACTCCTTAGGCTGAGTAGTGCATCTAGAATGAGATTAGAATTTGAGGAGCAATGGGAGGAAATAAAAAGTTGTGGGTTTAAAAAAAAAACAAATCAAACTCATTTGATATAAGCAAAAGTAGTTCGAAGAAACAGAATTCAAGTGCTATACTTAGTGATTCTGTAGTCAGTGACCTAAAACAAAAGCAATGCAAACTCAAATAAGTGGAAGGAAATAAAAATAAATAAATAAAGGTATAAATCAATGAGGCAAAAGCAAGGTGGATTTAGTGAAGTCAGAACTGAGTTAGTTGAAAAAGCACCAACAAAATCACTCAGAAAAAGTGACCAAACAATAAAAGCAGAAGACACAAATCAATAATATCATAAATAAAAGACCAAGGTTATCACAGTAGGGAGAATAGCTGTAATATCCTTGTAAAAATAGTTTAGACTTCAAGGGGAGGATATTTTTAGGTATTTTGAACTTTTATTCAGCATTGAGTTATCAGATTGTTGGATATAGCACCTAGATTTAAAAACAAAACAAACAAACAAACAAAACAAAAAAAAACAACTGTTATTTTCCTAGCAAGGCAACCAAATCGTCATTGTGGTATTCCAAGGATTTATTATCAACTCTCCTTTTGCAGGCACATTCAATATGTTTGTAAAGTCACTGATGATCTCAGAACTCTCAACTGCTTACTATAAAATATTTTTTTTGTTTAAAATATCACAAATGTATATTTGTGTCATTTTATTTTGGTCTGAATATTAAGTAAGGATACATACTTAAGAATATGCATCCTGAGTGAGGTAACCGAGAAGCAGGAAGACATGCATGGTATATATTCATTTATAAGTGGATAATAGCCATATCATATAGGCTAAACATTCTGAATCTGCAGACCTAAAGAAGCCAAACAACAAGGAGGACCCTAGGGAAGATACTTAATTCTCATTCAGAAGGGCAAAGATGATAAACACCAGAAGCCTTAGAAGAGAGCAATCAGGAAGGGAGCCTATTATAGATGTCCTCTGAAAAGGCTTCACCCAGGAGGGGATCAAAGCAGGTGCAGAAACTCACAGTCAAACTTGAACAGAGCACAAGGAGTCTTATATAAGAAGGGGGAGGGGACAGGAACTCCACAAGGAGACCAACAGAACCAAAACACCTGGTCTCAGGGTACCTGCAGAAACTGAGGCATCAACCAAGGGCTTGATGGAGAGGACCTAGAATCCCCTACTTAGATGTAGCCCATGGGAAGCTGAATCTCCATGTGGGTTTCCTAGTAAGAGGATCAGGGCAATCTCTGACATCAACTTGGTTGCCTGCTCTTTGATCTTTCCACTTGGCAGTGTGACCTTGCCAGCCCACAGAGGAAGACAGTCTTGATGAGACCTGATAGGCTAGGATCAGATAGTAGGGGAGGAGGACCTACCCTATCAATGGACTAGGAATGGGAACAGGTGAGCAACAAGGAGTGAGGGTGTGACTGGGACAAGATGAGGGAGGGGGCTACAACTGGGATACAACGTGAATACATTATAAATAATAACAATAATAACAACAACAATATTCCTACTAGAAAAAAAATTAACAGGAAATTATATAACAAACTTTTAGAAGGTCTCATGCTATCTTGGGGGTAGCTACTAAAGGCTGTTGGTAAAGCTAAGTGTCATTGAAAGCCCTTACATATCCAGATTATTCCTCTTTTCTATCAGTACAGAACCATGATTAAATTCTATGGACTAACTATAATTTTATGTATTTACTCTGTGACAGAACACAATACCATTACTTAGGCTTGAACCTCTAATAATCTTCCTGCCTCCTTCCTTAGAGTTCTGCATAGGCCCCCATGACTAGTGTGTTGACTTTGATTCATTTTTACTCATCTAAAAGTAAAATAGGAATGAAAAACATTAATACTAGCAATTTATGGAAAAATAAGGGATCAAGAAATAATTTTGATTTGTTCATGTTTAAAACAAATGTCTAGAGAGTAGTACCACTGTCTTCTGACCTCAAAATGAAGGATTTATTATGTGACAGTCAAACATAGTTTTAAGCTTGGTATTGTCTTTATTATATATCCAGATGTAGATCTTCTTTCTGCTTGTAGCACCTATAGAAAAGCCATGCTAAATGTACCTGTAGAAAATCCAACAGAACCAAGCTCAGCTAATTATACTTTGTGGGGTTTTTTGTGTGTTTGTTTGTTTAGATTAAATTTTGTTACCTGAGCCACAAATGAGCAGATCAACGACTCATATAACTGACTACAATTATGATTGTCTTCCCCTAAGGAAATCGAATGGCACACTTTGTGAACCCATCCCAAATGCTCAGCTCTGCAACACTGGATTATAATTGACAGCAGAGTGTGCCACTGAAACTTGATTAAACTTGTAGATTGTTTTAAATTCTTTAGAATACCAACAATGAAGATCACATATTCAAAGCCATTAAGATAGATTAAGTAGTCTCTTTATTTACTGCATGTGTGCTCTTTTCATTTGTATTTAAAACAGGACTATTGAAGGTACTGTCATTTTCTTGTGATAGACACTTGTTTATCAAAAAGCTTCCTGGTTTGTATAAAATTGCTTTTACCAACATAAAAGTATTTTCAGTGGAGTTAAGTTTCACTGAATGAATGATGGATTGTGTATACATTGAAATCTGTATGTGGTTAGGATTGTAACTGAAGCTCGAGATCAGAAGTTCTGAGAATAACCAAAAACACATGAGCTGTGTGAGGTGTCTGATGGATATATCTTGACACAGAGATAGATCATAACAATGTTGGGGCCACGCTCATTTAATGTTTTGTGTCAGTTATTTTGTTAAATGTTTTAACAAATATAATCTCCAAATCATGGGAAAGTGGAACTAGTTATATTATTTTTATCCCTTAGACCTATAATCTATTATTAAGACTGCAGAATTCCTAAGCTTCATATTCTGTAAGTCATAATGATTTCATAACTTTTAGTGTGTATATTAAGTATTATCATCAAATCAATTGAAGGTCTCACTAAAAATGTAGATTTCTTAGGTACATATCAGACATGAAGAATCAGAAAGTATCTAAAAAGGAATGGAATGATTTAATATTGAGACTTGTCATTTGGTAAAATGGTTCTAGATAATGAGTCAGGGAATCAAAGGGAAGAAAGCAGTCTTGTGGGAAAATTGCTAGATAAGCCTGAGGAATAAAAGCAAGAGCAGTTTTTATTTGAGCATGGCCGCACAAGAGAATCACTTGGGGAACTATTAAAACAAGTGTGAGTCTTGGCTGTACCCCAGACCTATTAAATCTGGGTCCTGCCCATTAGTACTCTGAAAATGCTCCCCAGACAATATTAATGAGAAGCCAGGTTGTTCACTAGCATAAAACTCTGCTTTTGAAAGAAAATCTGTTATCAGATGTGACTCATTTTTAACTAAGTGAGGTCCTCTGATCTTTTACTTTAATGTCACAGCTTGTCCTTCAATGTCTTTAGACAGCTTCTGCCATTCACAACAATCAAATTATCAACATTCACATGTATATGACCATATTACTAGTATTCGGGAAAATATTTAGTCAATGCAAATTTACATTTTCTTCTCCCTTATGAACATTTCTTCAAATTTTATTTTACTTTATTCTCTATCTCTATGCACACACACATACACACACTTATATAGCATATATGAATGTATGTATGTATGTATGTTTGTATGTATGCTTGTGCCCATGGAGTCCAGAAGATGGCATTGGCTCTATGGGAACTGGAGTTATAGGCTACTGGGAACTATATTGATGTCCTCCTCAGTAAGAATGTGCATTAGCCATGAGTCATACTATGCAGACTGCTCAGACCCTAAATAATGTTTTAGCCAATGTAGCTCATGCTCTAGATGTACAAAAAGGAATTAATGCTCAACTAAAAGTAGACTTGATGGTGTTCAATCAGAGGATTGACCTCATGCAGGAGCAAATTGATACCCTATGGCAAATCGCTCAACTTGGCTGTCAATGGAAGTATGCTGGACTTTGTGTCACTAGCATACAATATGAGAATTTTTCCCATGCTGCAAATCTGTCTAAACAATTGTCTAGCTATATTTTAGGTAATTGGACTGAAGAATTCGATACTATGATGGAGCAGCTGAGAATGGTCATTGTTACGGCAAATTCTACCAGAGTGGACTCAGGACTAGCCACAGGAGTATCATCATGGATTGCTGCAGCCATGAATCATCTGAAGGAATGGGCCGGCATGGGAGCGTTAGCAGGCCTTCTGGTGTTGGTCTCCTTGGTTTGCCTGTGGTGTATATACAAGATTAGAGTCTCACAACAGTGTAATGCAGCCATGATCATTCAGGCCTTTACAGCCATTGAAGCAGGACAGTCTCCCCAAGCATGTTTGGCTACCATAAAAAGCTAAAATGTTATGCTCAGGATGCGAGGCTAAGCACTGCACTCAGGGTCAGCTGCTTTCGACCCAGAAAAGACCATGTCTGATTGCATGTGGGTTGATGCCCCAGGTCCCGCCTCTGAGAAAAAGGTATCAGATGGGTCTGATGCTCTTTGGGTGGATGACACCTAAATGAACATTGGTACAAAGTCCCAATTTATTTCTAATATCAGAGATCAGACCTCTACTCTTGCCTGATGCGTCTAAAACAAAAAGGGGAACTGTAGAGAGCTGTGTAATGCCTTAAAGATGGAGCTGGTTTCTGCCTTCCACCTTCCTGATGGTGAGTGCTTTCTGTCACAAACAACTCCATATTTGGCTAAGGCTGAGGATCTGGCTTGTTTCTGTGTATGTGGACCTATCTGCATTGCCCACGAGGCACGCTGGGGTTGGCTACCCAGAGGCTATTTTAAGCTGTGGGCTGACTTTCCCCAAGGTCAGAAGATTGTTCAAGGTTCCTGAATAAACTGCATTGAGAAGAACAAAAAAAATAATAAATAAATAAAAAAATAAAAAAAAAGAGTGTGCTTTCTTAACTGCTGAGCTCTTTATCCAGCCCTGGTATTGTATTCTACAATAACAAATTATGATAAATTCATGTTACATGACAAATATTTATATAATATTGTCTCAACAGTATTTAAATTCTTGTTAAATGAGTATATTTTACAAAGTAATGACTCAGTTTACATAGGAAAAAGTTGATCTAAGACTATTTATGTGACCCTAGCTTAAACAGCACAGGAAAAGCATTAATGCTCTAAAATCAACTGATATAGTGTTGTCTAGAAATGCATTTACATACGCATTGCAATGAGGAATTCTACTTGATTTCATTTTCTAAAAGATTTCTTTCTAATATCTGGCAGATCATTTGTTCTTTAATGTCAAAGGTCTATTTTCTCATGAAAAAGGGGAAAGTTGGTGATAAGTGAAAGCAGGATAAGGTTGTCAAATAAACCTTAGGGATTATAGGGATTTTGAAACTCATAATTTATATCTGTATTTTTATTCATATGAGTGCTCTATCTGCATGCATGCCTGCATGACAGAAGAGAGCATGTGATCCCACTATAGATGGTTGTGAGCCACTATGAGGTTGCTCGAATTGAACTCAAGACGTCTTGAAGAGCAGCCAGTGCTCTTAACCCCTGAGCCATCCCTGCAGCCCTGAAACTCACACAATTTAATTTAAATTAAATTAAATACATATATATTTTAGTAAGTTAAGTTTCTAACCAAAGCTCAAAGAAAATATGAATCCAGAATACTTTACCAGGAATCATTTGTTAGATTCAGTTTTGTTCAGTTTTACAAATGTGCTAGAGCTCCTATATAAACGAAAATATTTTCTTCACCCATTTAATGTAACATTGCAACTTTTAAAATTAAATTTTATGTTGGTTCATTTGCTTTACATCCCCATGGTGCCCACTCCTTATCCCCCTCTCAGTCCACCTCATTTCCCCTCTTTCCCTCTTCCCATCTCCCTTTTTCCTCCGAAAATGGGAGCTCCCTCCACTGTATTAACTGTCCCCAGCACATCAAGTCACATCAGGACTGTGCATACCTTCATCCCTGAAGCCAGGCAAGGCAGCCCTGCTAGGGGGAGGTAATCCAAAAGCAGACAATAGAGTCCATGTTACAAACAACCTCCTACACTCGACAGACACCTCATATGAAGACGAAGCCACCTGTAGCCTACATGTGTGCAGGGGATCTAGGTCCAGATCATGCGTGCTCTGTAGTTGATGTCAGCGTCTCTGAAAGCCCCCACGGGACTGAGTTATTTGTCTCTGTTGATCTTCTTGTGATATTCCTGTCCCCTCCTGTTCCTTTCATCCTTTCCCCAACATTTCCACAAGAAACCCACTGTTCTGCCTCATGATTGGTTGCAAGTCCCAGCATCTGTGTCCAACTATTGTTGGCTGGAGTGTCCCAAAAGACAGACAAGTTAGAATCCTATCTGAAAGTATAGCAGAGTACCATTCTTAGTGGCAGAGACTGGCTCTCTACTGTACAGTGGTGCTCAGGTTGGGCCAATTATTGTTTGGACTTTCCTCTCTCTTTCCCTCATTATCCCCACACTTCTGATAGGAAGGGAAATTTTTGGATGATAAGTTTTGTCCTGTGGGTTGTTTTTTTTTTTATTTCTTAAATTTTTTCCTTATCAGTTACATTTTATTAACTCTGTATCCCAACCGTGTCCTGATCTCTCATTCCCTCCCAGTCCCTCCCTCCCTCCCTCCCTCCCTCATCTCCTCCAAGTCCACTGATAGGGGGGGACCTCCTCCCCATTCATCTGATCCTGTTTTATCAGGTATCTTCAGGACTGGCTGCAAAGCCGTCCTCTGTGGCCTAACAGGACTGTTCCTCCCTTGGGGGGTGGGGAGGCCAAAGAGCCAGTCCTGTGGGTTGTTGATCCTCTCCTTCCACTAGTCCTGCCTAGCTAGCAGGTACCACTTCATTTCTCTCCCCTGTTAGGAGTCTCCTGGTGTATAGACTCACACCCATATTTTCCCAGGAGCTTGCCCTGTAGCAGCTTACCAGCTTGACCAAGAGATGTTCCTCCTTTTTTGCTCCCAGCCCTTGATAAATAGAACTGAGTCAAAAGACTCAGAAATAAACCCACACTCCTATGGGCATTTGATTTTTGACAAAGAAGCCAAAACCATACAATGGATAAAAGAAAGCATCTTCAACAAATGGCCTAACTGGTCTGACTGGATGTCTGTATGTAGAAAAATGAAAATAGATCTGTATTTACTACCCTGCACAAAACTCAAGTCCAAGTAGAACAAAGATTTTGACATAAAACTAGACATTCTAAACTTATTTGAAGACAAAGTGGGGAAAATTCTGGAACTCATTAACATAGGAGACAACTTCCTGAACAGAAAATCAACAGCACGGGCTCTGATATCAAAAATTAATAAATGAGATCTCATGAAATTGAGAAGCTTAAAGTCAGAGGACACTGTCAATGGAACAAAATGGCAGCCGACAGATTGGGAAAAGATCTTCAGCAACTCTACATCACACAAAGGGCTGATATCTAAAATATATAAAGAACTTACAAAATTCAACATTAACAAATCAAGTTATCCAATTTAAAAATGGAGTGCAGAGCTAAACATTGTAGCATTAGTAAGAACGAATAGTATACTTTCATAAAATTTTTGGTGGAAATTACTTGGAATTTATAGATTGGTCCCAGTAATACAACCTTCTTTACAACTAGCCAACTCATGTGGATAGGAATGCTTTCTATGAACTGTTGGCCTCTTCAGTCGAGATTTTTGTTATTGTAAAATATTATATATGTCTCTCACCTCCTTAGATGGCTTATATCTATTTCCTTCCTTCCTTCCTTCCTTCCTTCCTTCCTTCCTTCCTTCCTTCCTTCCTTCCTTCCTTCTTTCTTTCTTTCCCTCTGTCTCTCTGTCTTTCTGTCTTTCTGTCTCCCTCTGTCTGTCTCTCACACACTTTCTCTTTCTCTTTCTTTCTATGTCTCTCTTTCCTCCTTTTATTTGGGGCTGGGACAATGGGAAAGAAGTTGGATTCCCTGATATTTTTCCCAACACACTTCTTAGTATTTAAAAGGTGCTGATTTTTATATGGTCATATTACATTCACTTCTTTGGTGTGTTTATCTGATAAAAGTGTTTCCTCGTAGAGTGAGTCATTGGTTTTTCTTAACTATAGGATATTATCACTTACGACAAGATAATTTGAGATCTTTCTTTTCTCTGTTTATTTTTTATTTGTTTATTGCCTTATTTCTCTGAGAGTTTAAACAATATAGAATTGTATAAGGGAATACTGATACTGTTTTGTTCTGGTTTTACAAAAAACAAAACCATGCATATAGTTTACTCTTGGAGTATTGGTTGTAGTTCTCTTTCCTTTTTAAATTTTTTTCCCACTCCAGTTCCTACCATCTCTCTCTCCTGAGACATGGACTGACTGTGCAGTGTTAGTTTCCCTGGATCTCTCTGTGTAAACCAGCCTGGCCTTGAACTTACAGACATACTCCTGCTTCTTCTACCTTCCAAGTGCTGTCATTAAAGGAATGTACTACCACACCCAGCCCTAGTTTTGTTATATATAGACTTTAGAATTTTGAGAAAACTTCTATTCCAAGAAAACTTTAAAATTCTCTAACTAGAAAACTTTTTTCTCTAACTTTTTATGTGTTTGCATGTTTTAGACATCAGAGGCAGGAGAAGACAGAGAACAGGACAGGAGCCTAAGACAGATGGCCTTTGAAAGACTCTTCTGATAGAGATATCGAAGCAGAGGATGAGACCCATAGCCAAACTTTGGGCAGAGTGCAGGGAATCTTATGAAAGAAGTGGGAGATTGAAGGCCTTGGAAGGAACAGGAGCTCCCAAAAGAGACCAAAAGAGCCAGATAGATAGATAGATAGATAGATAGATAGATAGATAGATAGCCCTGAGTGCCCTGCAGAGACTGATACCCCAACCAAGAACAATGTATAGAGAGGACCTAAAACCCCAGCTCAGATATAGCCCATTGACTCAGTCTCCAGGTGGGTTCTTTCCACTTGAATTAACCTAATCAAGTTAATCTCCTACAAGCATGCCCAGAATCTTCTTTTCAGATTATTTTACTTCACAAATTGACAATTGAGATTAACCCTTATATCTGGACAGAAAAAAAAAAAAAAAGAGAGAGAGAGAAAAGAATGGAATCTCTGTAATGGACTTTAAAAAACCAGGCTCTTTGGAAATTAGATACTGCAAGAGATTATGGGCAATCCCTAAATTTAGGCAGAATGAAAATGTGAGAATGCTTATGGAGGGAGTTGTCGGGAGTGGCTGAACCCATTCCTAGCCAAATGGTAGATAAAGAGGAGAGCCATGGCCTAGCAAGTTGCAGTAAGCCTCCTCTACCAAGGCTAGAAAGGCAGCCCAGTTGGAGGAAAGTTTCCCAAAAGCAGGCACAGAGTCAGAGACTCACACTGTTAGGAGTCCCACAAGAAGTTCAGGCTGCACAACTCTAAAATATGTTCAGGGGCCCTAGGTCAGGTCCGTCCAGAAATGCTGGTTGGCATTTCAGTCTCTGTGAGTCCCTATGAACTCAGGTTAGTTGATTCTGTGAGTGTTCTTGTGATGTCCTTGACTGCTTTGGCTCCTACAATCCTTCCGCCCTCTCTTACATGGGATTCCCCAAGTTGTGCCTAATGTTTGGCTGTGGATCTCTGCATCTGTTTCCATCATTAACCTAATTCTTTTAAGTTCCACCAGAGAGAAGTTGAACTTTGTGTGATTCATTGATAAGAACTAGTAAATCAGGTACATGGAAAATGGTGTGGTGTGTATATGGTATATAGCTGCTATTTTCTGAAAAGTGAATTTAGCTCTACTAAGTTATAAGGAAATGATTCCTCAAAGAGTTCTTCTATTGGATCTAGACACTGATATAGTCTCACACTTTGAAATGGAGATCAAATTATTATCATATCAAGTTTTACATCATATGCACAATGACAATTTATACTTGTACTATTCATATATTAGAAAAAATATTTTTGGACAAAGAGAAAATCAAGTATGATTTGAATGCCACACAATTCGTTAAGCAAGAGTAATTTACATTCTTATTGTTTACTTGTGAATTGGACTTTTTCATCATCTTTGGTTTTAGAAAGTAGTCAAAATCTATTATAATCTGTCATGTTTTACATATAAAATAATACTAGAATTATATGACTATCTGTGTGTAACTTTTAAAGTAATTCAAACAAATAAGAGAAAATATTATAGAACTCCCCAAGAGGTTCTAAGGTTTGATGATCATGGTCTGATAGTATCCAGACCCTTTGACACTTCATCAGTGTTTGTACAGTATAGCCGGGTGCCTGATGAGGTACAAGTGTCTTTTAAGTCAAGTTTCCCTGTTATAACGATGAGGAAAGTCAAAGAGTGCACATTCAAGGATACAGTGTAGGTTATTGATCTGATATGCAATTCATGCTATTTTATGAACATCTTTAAACCTTTATTCACACTCAATTATTAATGGATCATAAGTATTGACTGACAGAAAATTCAGAGTCAGTTTAAAATCTAGGGATCTTTGCTGAGTTGAATTTCTAGGCAGCTCTCCTTTCAAACATACACTCAGAAAGCAGAATGCTATACATTTATTTATATAAAAGTAAGAACCTTTGTTCCAGCCAGGACCCTTGTGCTTGTTACCTGGCTTTTAACTCTAGAGTATAGAGCTCATAATTCTGACATTGTTTGCCCTATCTTCCTAAGAGAATTGGGTTGTTAAATGCATTAATATTTTGCTTGTGCTATTGTGCATTTCAAGTAGGGCACATCTTAGAAAGCTACCTAATTTAATATTATTTTGAATAAATTAAGGAACTAATCAAAAAAGCTTGTTACTTTGAATGGTTATACTAGAAATATAAAATGTTTTTAAAATTTTTTAATTTTAATTTTTATTAATTACACTTTATTCACTTTGCATCCCCCCATAAATCTCTCCCTTCTCCCTTCCTAATCCCACCTTCCCTCCCCCTTCTTCACGCATGCCCCTCCCCAAGTCCGCTGATAGGGGAGGTCCTCCTCTCCTTCCTTCTGATCCTGGTCTATCAGATCTCATCAGGAGTGGCTGCATATAAAATGTTTTTTAATTTGCTTTTTTTCTATCTCCTAAGCCCAGTAAGTTTTTTATTTATAATCAAATTAATACAAATTTTATTCACAGATATGTTTAGAGAATGTTCATTATCTCAGTGTTATTAATTTTTCAAAATCAAAAGTATGTTTTACTTGCAATTTATAGTAAATTATTTCAATTTAAAAAATTATTCAATAATTACACACACACACACCCACACACACACACAAGGTGGCTTGTAAAAAGATTGTCCCTGTAGACTTCTATGTTTAAATGCTTTGTCCTCAGGGAGAGAGTGGCACTATTAGGAGGTATGGCCTTGTTGGAGTAGTAATGCCTTTGTTAGAGGAAGTGTGCCACTGGGGGTAGGCTTTGAGATCTCAGATGCTCAAGCCAGGCTTACGTTCTCTTCTTGCTGCCTTAGGATCCAGATATAGAATTCTAAGCTATTTCTTTAGCAACATGTTTGGTGCCATACTTCCCACCATGATGATAATGAATTAAACTTTGGAACTGTAAGCTAGTCTCAATTTAAATGCTTTTCTTTATAAGAGTTTCACCGGGATGGGTGGAGGTAGAACAGTACTCAGGAGGCAGAGGCAGGCAGATCTCTGTGAATTTGAGACTGGTTTACAGAGTAGGTTCCAGCACAGTCAAGGCTACACAGCGAAACCCTGTCCACCCCTCTCCCCACCCCAAAAAAAGAGTTGCTGTGGTCATGGTTCTTGGTATCTTTTCACAGCAACAGAAACCCGCAGAGAGTATTTTGATTATATCGCTCCTCCTAATATTTAACAACTTGTTAATATTTAACAGTTTGTTCACTGTTATTCTACACAAAATCAAGAAGTATTGCAGGAGAAAATATGTAACATAAAAATCTGAATTCTTACCGTTGTCATGGGTTACAAGATTATAAGAGCCAGAGGACAGAAAAGGCTGCTGTGCAAACAATGGTGTCTTCTGGACACAACAGGGCCTTTGTACCCGCTCGCTCACAACATCTGCAATTTCCTGCACAAGATAACCACGAGATGAATCTATTCAATGTTTCAGTTTGGATGAGGACGGCTCATGGACCCACAGCATTAGGTGGACGGTTATGTTGAACAGCATGTTATTGTATCCTGTAATAACTCCTGGCCTGTGAAAATATCTACGGAGAACATTGATAAACAGTTAAGCTGTGTATTACATACATTACAAACTTCATACATTTTAACTTCCTTTTTATCAGGTGGCTTCTTTTATGAAATTGAGGCATTGCGACTTGTCAACCAGAGTCTCCCCACGAGATTTGATTTATCATAAATTATTGCGGAGATTGCTGAGGATCTTTCCAAGTAGACTTACATAAATGATTTTGTAATTCTGATATCTTCATGTGCACTGATATTACTATAAGATATTCTTAACTTTCATTATCAGCTTGCTACTCCTCTGTATCGCATAATGTTCAATAGCCATGTATAAAACATCTGATGATTATGCTGTTTGAAATCTAGCTTCTAAGATTGCAATTTAAATAATTAGGAAACTGTGAAATATTTTTCTTGCATGTCATTTAAAATTTTTCTTTTCCAAATACTAAGACACATTTCTGTAAAACACTGTAATTGATTGCTACCAACACATACCAGGTGTCATATCTGATTCTGTTAAACCAGAGCTTCCAGTTAGCCACTCTGATAAAATATTCTCCTGAGAAGTTTCAGTGCAACTGCGATGTTTACATTGATAGGATGAGTCAAGTGATATCAGTACATTGTGTATTGGTTCTGATGCACAATAAATCAGATGAAAGCTCAGCTGTCAAGCCACGCTACAAAAAGTGACATCCACATTTTGAGTCTTAGGCCTCCTGATACAAATGCATAAAAATAATTCTTTAGCCTGCCTTCACTCTGGTTTGCTATGTGTTTGTGTTGTTTTGTTGTTTAGTTTAATTTTTGACAAGGTCTCTTGTGGTGCCAATCTTGGTATGAACCCTTCATTTTACTGCTTCTGCTTATACAGAGATTGGACTTCAGGTATCTGCCACTACTCCTGGCTTTAATTTTCCTATATGACATTTATAGTATTAAACATATCTGGGACTAAATGCTCAAGTGTTTTTATTCCTATCAGAGAAAGCTAAATATTATTTTTATACTTTAAGTATCAAAAGACCATACTTTTGTTTACTCAAATAATCATAAGTATTGAGTAAAAGGTAAACATAATCCACTTTCAAAAGTATAAGCAGTTCTTGATGGCATAATAGATGCAATATCATTTGAGGTCTTTCATATTCAGAGAGAACATTTCTCATGCTAGATTTAAACAGACTTACAATCTACATCACTTTTCCACTTTTGAAAATTTTATAGTAATGTAGAACTGGGTTGGAATCATAACAAATTCAAACTTTCTAAATGTAATTTCATGAGGATGACCGATATAAGCAGTATATGCTGTTACTTCTGAAATAATACAATTATTTAATATGAATAATCTCTGATGTCACTGCTGCCCTTTAACTTGACAGGTATGTGGAAGGAGAAGGAAGCCAAGTGAGAGCATCTTCTTCCCACATGTCAGACCATGTGGAAGTCTGGATAGGCATCTGCCTTGACTATAAAACAGTCCATCATTCACCAGGCTTTTTTTCAGTCACCATAATAAAATCAACCATCAGTCAACTCAACATCTACTCTGTGATTTTATAAAATTTCTTTTACCTGATACTTTTGATGGAATTGTTTGTCTGAGTTCAAAAAGTTGTTCCTGTAAACTTTCAAAATTTGATGTGTTTTGTAAGAGTTAAAAATTAGACCAGTGTCTGTGTAAATGGTGACTGCTGACGCTGAAAAATGAACTAGAAAACATTTAAGGTGGTTTCGCCCAGTGAGAAATGTAAGCAACGCTCTGGATACCACTGAACACACTTTGAGCAGGGGAATCATAGACATTTTAACTAGATCCTCAATGCAAGACACAGAATAAGCATCAAATTATATACTTTATGTTTGAACTTAGTGTTCACTGTTAAAATCTTAGTTTGTATAATCAGTATTTTAAGGCAATTTGAATAAATTTCAAAATAACTCAATCTAACAAGTTAGTAACCTTGAAATTAATAATTGTTATTTTGTCCAAACTTTATTTGCACCTTAGTATTCATTTTAACTTAATTATTTTTCCAGTTAGACACTTTACATTGTTAATTAAATTTTATACACCTGTTAAGACTTTGATTTCTTCACTATATATTTTTACAGTGGATTGAATATTTAAATTTTCAGGTAGAAAACAACACTAATTTTGTAGACTAAAACATGTAATCAAAGACTATTTAAACAGTAGTGTTATATGAAACAAATTTGAAAATAAAATAATACTGTATGTTATAGTACAAACATTTAAGTCACTCATAAAATAGGATCTGACTATTTTCTTGAAAAGAAACATTTAAAATGTCAAGCAGAAATCCATGCTCTACAACTTTTAAAATGATTTTTGTCTTATTACTTTAAAGTGTATTTCTATCATTTTCCCTTATCCTTTTATCTCTCAGCCCTCCCATGCCTTCTCTTAATCTCACTTAAATTCATACCCTCTTTTTCTGTAATAAATGTTTATATATATATATATATATAATTGTATCATTATATAAAATGATTATATATACATATATACATATATATGTATATAAACACATATATATAATCATTATAAAGAGAACTTCTGAATCTATCTATAGTTGCGCCTGTGTACATGAGTTCAGTGTAGACCACTCGGTATTATATGACTAGTCCCTCAGGAAGACTGGTTCTTTCTCTCTCAGCAGTAGTTAATTGCCTGGATATTCTTGTATAGAGGATAGGTCCTGTGAAATTCCTGCCTTCCATGTTATCATGTCTGTTGGTGTTGTCATTAGACAGATTTTGATTAGATAGCCATTTTGTTGTGGTAGCATATCTTCAAATCTTCACATGTGAAGATATATCCTAGAATATCCCCAGAAACCAGGAAAACACAGAAGGACCTTTGGGAGGGTGAGAGAGGGGAATAGGAGGATACAACTTACATAACGAAGGGGGGTGAACAAAATAAGGAGGAGTGGACCATACTTGGGGAAAGGAATGGGAGATAAATATGGAAAGAGCTGAGGAAGGTAGAATAAAAATATATTTTATAAATCTTTAAGAAAACTTTATTTTATATTACCTAAATTACATATAATATTTATGTGTATATATATTAATAAAGTTTTGGCCACTTGGGCTGACAATGCTTCCCCTAACATTCTAGATCAATTAACACAAACAACAGTATCGGGTATGAGAAACATGTTTTTGAGCTGTTCGTAAGGATAGTCTAAAGGATCCCCCAAACAATATTGCTGTCGTTTTTAATTACCACTCAGAGATTGAAAGTACAGCCTTATTGCTGAAGATACCATGTAAATTCAGCCACAGGACTAGAAGATTGAAGCTGGATCTTGCCTGAAATTTTCTTTTGTTTTTTGCACTCTTTTTCATATTTTTAAATAATTTTTATTTTTTATATTGATTACAGTTTATTTACTTTGTATCCTAGCTGTAGACCTTTCCCTCATTCCCTCCCAATCCCACTTTCTCTCCCTCATCTCCCCGCCTTTCTCTAAGTCCACTGATAGGGGAACTCCTCCTCCACATCCAGCTGACCCTAGCTTATCAGGTCTCATCAGGACTGGCTACAATGTCCTCCTCAGTGGCTTAGCAAGGCTGCTCCTCCCTCGGATGGTGGGGAGGTCAAAGAGCCAGCCACTGAGTTCAAGCCAGAGACAATCCCTGTTCCCCTTACTAGGGTACCCACTTGGATGCTGAGCTGCCATGGGCTACATCTAAGCAGGGGTTCTAGGTTATATCCTTATATTGTCCTTGTTTGGATAATCAGTCCCAGAAAAAGACCCCTGTGCCCAGATATATTTGCTCCATGTGGAGATCCTGTCCTCTCCATGTCTTACTAACTCCCCTTTCTTTCATATGGTTCCCTGCACTCTGCCCAAAGTTTGGTTATGGGTCTCAGCATCTGCTTTGATACACTGCTATGTAGAGTCTTTCAGAGGCCCTCTGTGGTAGGCTCCTGTCCTGTTTCTTGTTTTCTCCTACTTCCAATGTCCATCCCATTTGTCTTTCTAAGTGAGGATTGATCATCTTACCCTGGTTCCTCTTTCTTGTTTATCTTCTTCAGGTGTACAGATTTTTGTATGTTTATCCTATCTTATAGGTCTAGTATCCACTTATAAGGGAGTATATACCATGTGTGTCTTTCTGTTTCTGGAATGTCTCAATCAGGATGATATTTTCACCTGCAGAGGTTTTTTTTTTTAATTTTTTTCTTTTAATATTAGAAGTTGGTGTCAAGGCTGCCAAATGGTTGAAGCAAGAAACACTTCTACCCAGCTATAATACCTATGAACCACAACGTCTAGCCCTGCAAGATACTGCTAAAAGTGCAATACTGATATCCATATGTAGGTGGTAACCACAATTTTCTGATTAGACTTGAGGCCTGTTAAACAGAAAGGAAATCATGCCTGGTGCTACAAAACAAGCCAACAACCCACTATTGATGAGGTCATAGATCATAGAGAAGAACCTGCTACCACCATTCCACCAAACCAGCATAATCCCTAACTGCAGTCCAAACATTTGTCCTTTTACCTAGTGGTAACTGTAGTTCTCATTCATCATTGCAGAAACTTTTCAACAGACAGAGACCATTACAGAAAACTCAACCA
>REGO01000688.1:299009-313062 GCA_010120015.1 Rhombomys opimus | reverse complement strand
ACTACTCAGCAATCAAAAAGGAGGAAATCATGAAATTTGCAGGCAAATGGTGGGATCTAGAAAAGATCATTCTGAGTGAAGTATCCCAGAAGGAGAAAGACAAACATGGTATATACTTGCTTATATAGACCTACAAGATATGATAAACATAATGAAATCTACACTCCTAAAGAAGGTAATCAAGAAATCGGACACAGGCAAAGATGATCAATCCTCATTTAGAAAAACAAATGGGATGTGCATTGAACATATGACAGGAGTCTACCACAAAAGGCATCTGAAAGACTCTACCTAGCAGTGTTTCAAAGCAGACACTAAGACTCATAACCAAACCCTCGGCAGAGTGCAGGGAATCATATGAAAAAAGGGGAGTTAGTGTGATATGGAAAGGATAGGAGCTCTACAAGTAGCAAATATATCCGGGCACAGGGTCTTTTCTGAGACTGACACTCAACCAAGGACCATCTATGGATATAACCTAGAACTTCTGCTGGGATGTGGCCCGTGGTAGCTCAGTAACCAAGTAGTTTGGAAAACTAAGGGGAAAACTAAAAGTAAGGGGAACAGGACTATTCCCCTTAAAAAAGTTTGGAAAACTATAAGTAAGGGGAACAGGACTATTTCTAACAGGATCTCAAGAGCAGGCTCTTTGACTCCCCCCCCCATCAGGGGAGGAGCAGTCCTGTTAGGCCCCAGAGGAGGACTCTACAGCCAGCCCTGAAGATACCTGATAAAACAGGGTCAAATGAAAGGGGAGGAGGTCCTCCCCTATCAGTGGACTTGGAAAAGGGCAGGGAGGAGACCAGGGAGGGAGTGTGGGGTTGGGGAGGGAATGAGGGAGTGGGATACAGCTGGGACACAGAGTTAACAGACAACTAACAAGGGGGATGTGATCAAAGCACAGACAACTGAGTTCATGAAAGAGAGTGCCCTGTCACCTTACTACGGAACCTACATGGAGACTGAGCTTCCCATGGGCTACCTCAGAGTATGTGTTCCATGCATGGTGCTAGGTTGATTCATCAGTCTCTGCAGGTCCTCCTGGGCCCAGATACTTTGGCTCTGTTGGTATCCTTGTGTAACTCCTGTCTTCTCCAGGTCTTTCAAACTCCCCCTTCTATAAGCTTCCCTACACTCTGTCCAAAGTTTGGCTATGAGTCTCAGTGTCTCCTTCAATACCCTGATGGGTAGAGTATTTCAGAATCCCTTATGGTAAGCTCCTGTTCTGGTCCCTGTCTTCTCCCACTTCCTGTTTGCCTTTCTGAATGAGGATTAAGCCTCTTCCCTAGGGTCCTCCTTTGTACATTAATTGAGTGTACAAGGACACTGAGCTGAAGATATGAAAGATACAGCTGTATGCATGAGTCAGAAATTTGAGTAAGAGCCCTGCGATACAGGAAAAAAAAATGTCTGCCATCAGCACATCACTACTTTATTGACCCATCTGGAAATCAGTGATGTACAATTCAAAATGGTTTTATTTTTATCCAATTTGAGAAAGAAAAGAAGTAACCCCCTCAGCTGTCAGCTGAGAGCTGACCTTGCATTAACAGCCGGGGCATAGCTTTCTACTGAAAAATACCATGTCACAGAATACTAATATCAGACAAGGGTATTCTGTGACAATGATGGAGTGAGACAGAAGCCAGCCTCCTCTATACTCATGTCTGAGAAGCAGTAAATTTAATACTGCCTGTACTTGAAAAATAACCAAACACTCCCCTCTCTAGGCTAACAGAAGTGCCAAACATTCTCTCATTTTTTAGACATTTAGCTTTGCTCTTCATTCATTGCCTTCTATTGAAACTAAGACTCCTAAATACTACACAGCCCATAATACTGCATGTTGTCTTTTTTAGAACAAAGTAATTTTGTTCCTGACATGGGAAGCACTTTTAAGTGATGCACCCCACATCTTTGCACTCTTGAAGTGGTTTTGCCATTAAATCTTGCTGTAGAGTGGGGTTTCTGTAATTGCTTCAGTTACATTCACGTGTGATTGGCCCAAAGAAAAATCCTTAGTGGGCCACAATATAAGGGGTATGGAGGTAATGTTCATACAGATTTTGCTGAATCTATTACAATCTCCTTTCTATTGTTTACTTGATATTCGTCACGGATAAGTCTGCTGTGCCACTATGTAAGAACCAGAGCATGAAACCTCCCCAGATCCTTTCTTTCTCATCTCTTACGTCTCATATGTCTCATATGTGTATCTTCACACATGAAATTTCTGAGAATAGAGAACCCGCTTTGGCATTATTGATGATGTAAGAAAAATACTTATTTTTACTATGTGAGGAAAGGAAGTATAAACATATAAAGACACCATTCTAAAGGCTCTCTCTAGCACAAGATTCACTAGTAACAAGTCACTATCAAAATTAGTATGATATACAATTGACAACCAAAACTTTGAAACTTATATTTCAAGTTTGTTTGTTTGTTTATTTATTTGTTTTTTTTATTAGTTCCAAAGTCAGGGTTTATCTGTGTAGTCCAGGCAGTCCTGGAACTCACTCTGTAGATCAGGCTGACACTGAACTTACAGAGATCTACCTGCCTTTGCCTCCTGAGTGCTGGGATCAAAGACATGTGCCACCACTACCCAGCTTTTTTTTTTAATTTTGATATTATAATTTAATTACATTTTCTCCTTCCCTATTCTTTTCTCTAAACTGTGCCATATAATCCTTTTTGAACTTCAAATTCATGGTGTCTTTCTTCACTAATTGTTATTGCATGCATATATGAACAAATATATTCACATTTGTTTTGAAATATAACCTTTTTAGCCCATGTGTGGTTAGTGGATCTCATATTGAATAGGTCATATATAAATATTTTCCTAAAATTTTTAGGAAAATAAAAATGATAATGATCCTAAAATATGTTATTTTACTAATGCTAAAGATAGAGACATGAGTTGGTTTGAAAAACAAAGATGTAAAGTGAATAAAAATAACAAACAAACAAACAACAAATAAATAAGCCTGGCACAGCATCCCATAGAATTTTGGACTCATCAGTGAAAGAACTCATATTCACGAAGGATCACGTAAATGTTAATAATATGTCTAGTGCAAGAGCTGCAGTTGATTGAATTTGGACCAGCCCCAAAAGGAGGTGTAGAAGGAAATTAATTCTGAATCCTTGCTACGGGGACCAGAACTACAGAAGAGTAAACTATACAATTATGATATCTCTGTTGTGATATTTACCTTTGCATTTTGTATTTGGCCTCTTTGACTGTTGTTTGGGATAGCAGAGCATGTTCATGGGCGTGGCTAAATATGTAATAAATTGCCAGAAACACAGGATGTGAAAATAATATGTATTTGATCAGAAGTCTAGATGTGACTTCGCTGGACCCATATCCAGAATTCTACAGACTAATAGAAAAGTATCAATCATGTGTATTTTTGTTTGGGATTTGAAGATGATTTCTGATTCACCAAGTTGTTTAGCCTAATTCAGAGTTTGTGTTTGTTTAGTTGGTTGGTTGATTGGTTTTAAAGTGTGGTAAATGTGGCATTCGTTGTCTTTGGAGCGTATGGCTAGGGTGACCATCTGGCTCCTACCACACTTACTTAGTTTCTCACTCAGTGACTCTCAGAGGCATTGCTAGTGCCTTGGGGTATCAGGAACACATCGCAGACTTTCTTCACTGGTGTATTTACAGGAACTCAAAAATGTGGCTACACTTGGTCATGCTGATTGCCTTTTTACCATTTTGTAAATCACGTGAACCATGTTTTCTACTTACAAGGTCCACTCAGAATTAATGCAGTGGCTAGTTTATTTTTTTTCATTAATTTATTTATTTGTTCATTTTTTTCATGTGACATTTGACTTTTTTAATTTTATTTTATTTTATTAATTATAATTTGTTCACTTTGTATCCCCCCATAAGCTCCTCCCTCCTCCCCTCCCGGCCCCACCCTTTCTTCCCCTTCTTCAGGAATGCCCCTCCACAAGTAGACTAAGATCAGAAGAAAAAAGAGGAGGACCTCTCTTATTTGTTCATTTTACATCCCAATCAAAACCCCTGCTCCCTCCTTTTCCCCCAGTCCTATCCTCCCACCCACTTTCTCACCCCCTCCCCCACCCTAGATACCAACCTACCCTAGGACATCACCTAGCATCAGGACTAAGTGTCTCCTCTTTCACTGAAACAAGAAAAAGCAGCCCTGCTAGAGAAATGAGATCCAGAAGGAGGCAGCAGAGTCCAAGTGTGAGATAGCCCCCATTCCAATTGTTAGGGGATCCACCTGAGGATCAAGCACCCCTTCAGCTTCATATGTGTAGGGGTCTAGAACCAATCCATGAATATTTTTTGGTTGCTGTTTCAGTCTCTATGACCCTCCCCATGGGCCCAGGTTAATTGACTATGTAGACCTTGTAGTGTCCTTGATCCCTCCAGCTCCCCCAGTCCTTCCACAAAACTCCCTGAGTTCTGCCTAATGTTTGGCTATGAATCTCTGCATGTGTCTTCATTATCTGCTGGATGAAGCCTCTCAGGAATTTATGCTAGATTCCTGTCTGCAAGGATAGCAGAGGATCACTAATAGTGTCATGTGTTGGGTCTCTCAAATGGTGTTGGTATCAAGGTAAGCTAGACTTTGGCTGGCCGTTCCCTCAAACTCTGTTCCATTTTTAACCCTGCACATCTTGTAGGCAGGATGAACTTTGGATTGAAGGTTTTGTGGGCAGGTTGGTGTCCCCCACCTCCACTGGAAGTCCTGCCTGGCTACAGAATGTGGCCACTTCAATATCAGTATCTACTACAGCTAGGAGTCATTGCCATATCTTCACAGGATCCTCCCATATCCAAGGTCTCCATCTTGTCCCAGAGATACCCCAACAGCAATTTCCCTTCTGTCTCCAAGCCTTCTTAACCCCATCCATGCTCTCCCCACTCTTCCCAGTCCCCATCCTCCCACCCTGTTCCCCTCTCAACCCTCTCTCTTACTCAGTTATCTCTCTCCCTTTACTTCTGATGTCTATTATGTCTATTTTATTTCCCCTTCTTAGTGAGATTCAAGCATCATCCCTTGAACTCTCCTTGTTATTTAGTTTCTTTGGGTCTGTGGGTTGTAGTGTGCTTATCATGTACTATATGGGTAATATCCACTTTTTAATTTTTCTTTATTATTAGTCATTAAAATTTATTCACCTTGTATCCCAGCTATAGCCCCCTCCCTCATTTCTTCCAGTCCCACCTTTCCTCCCTCTTCCTACCCTATGTCCTACCCATAGTCCACTGATAAGGGAGGTTCTCTTCCCCTACTATCTGACCCTACCCTATTAGGTCTCATCAGGACTGTCTAGGTCCTATTTCACTATGGCCTAGTTAGGCCACCTCACCAGGGGGAGGTGATCAAAGAGTCAGCCACTGAGTTCATGTCAACAACAGCCCTCGCTCCTCTTACTAGGGAAGCAGTTTGGAGACTGTGATGCTCATGGGGTACATCTGAGCAGAGGGTCTATGTCCTCTCCATGCATGGTGCTTGGTTGATTCATCAGTCTCTGCAGGTCCCCTTGAACCCAGAGTTTTGGCTCTGTTGATCTCCTTATGGAGCTCCTGTCCCCTGCAGATCTTTCTATCTCCTCTTTCTTCCATAAGATTCCCTGCACTTTGCCCAAAGTACAGGGAAAATATCTACTTTTGTGTGTCTTTTTGGGTCTGGGTTCCCTCACTCAGGATGATCTTCTCTAGTTGTATTTCATTTGCCTGAAAATTTCATGATGACCTTATTTTTAATAGCTGAGTAGTATTCCATTGTGTAATTCTAGCACAGTTTCTTTACCCATTCTTTAGTAGAGAGACAATGGCTAGTTTCAAACCCTAATAGTATTCATTATTGAAGGGGAGTTGTAGATCTCAAATATGGACATTTTCATAACAATGTTTTGGTGTATGAAAAATGAGGTATTTGAATTGAGAGTTAAAACATTTATCATATTTGTAATATGCTCTTTTGTACTTTTTAAAATCATAATAGTGGTTGAACATAAGCAGAGAGTTTAAGATTAGAGGTAAAGAATAAGAATTAGTCCAGAAAATCAAACAATTAAGGAAGAGATGTAGTAATACTGGAAAATCAAAACAACTAAAGAAAATTTATCTGTCATGTTAAAGAAGCTATTGAATAAAATGTTTTAAGGTAACACATCTTCACAACACTCAAATTCAAAATAAAACTTTGGAAATTAGTAAGAATCATCATATTGCTAGTGACTTCGCTGGGTGTAAAGGAATGATGGAAGAAAGATCTATTGGGACAAGAGAAGAAAAGATACATATTACAGTACTTAGCTAAGAGAAGGAGTGTATAAATCAAGGTCACAGTATTTGAATTTGATTCTGCATTGAATGTGTGCTACTTCCTTGTAATACACAAGAAATGATTCTGTTTCTGAAAACAAGACAATTAAATAATTGGCTAATTTGGAAATTGATATTATTAAAGGATTAGTTAAGATAAAAATTGGACAAAGAAGATAGAAGATGAATGGCTAAATGTTCAAGCCTGACACATCTTCAGCTGGGTGAAGAAATATCATCATATGTCTCAAAAGTGAGCAAAAACTGAAAACATGCAGACTTCTTAATATTCTAGATTAATTTAAAAAGAGAAACATTACGTTTTGGGAAGGAAGTTAAAGACAATGATGTAGAAACTTCAATAATATAATGAGAGTATGTAAAATTGTATGGCAACCTAGTCCTAAAAGTTAAAGAAATGACAGATGGTACTGCTGCAATAATGGATGTAGACGTTAGTTTGTAAGTGGGATTTGGTAGGACTCCACAACACCAGTTGACCACAAATATGAGCATGAGAGCGTAACTTCTGCATTTGCTAAGCGTTTGTGAATTTTTGCTCTTGTATGACAGTAGAGCAGGGATATAGAGAAAGAGCACAGGATCCCACATAGGATAACTGGAAAAAGAAGCATTGTCAAAACAAGTATACCAACAGAATACACAGGATTGGAAAGTGAAATATTGGGTGAGGTGGAATATATAGCATAACCTTGGTTAAATCACAGGTGAGAAATATAATTAGAGCCTTCTAACTTTTTGCTACATTATTTTTTATGAAAGTTTACAGTTTTGTATATTGAACAAGTAATTCTTAACAAAATTTTAATTTCTCACTAAATAACATTGTTTCTACCTTAGTGTACCTATAAAATATATGAATGACTAAAGAAAATAAACTTTTCAAGGAACTGAAAAAAATGTGTAATTGTTTAGTTTAGGTTACAATGACTAGAGAACCAGACAAGAATATTCAAAGATGACAGTGTTACTTTGCCAAGTGGATCTGAGCCTAGAACATGACATCTAGCCTAGAACATGTCAGACTTAGGTTTTCACTCACGGTACTATCCTTTTGCACATGGTCAGTGGGCAAAGCTTTTCTGAAAAGAGGGACCCAACAGCCTAGATAAACAAATATGTTTCTTTTTTTTTTCCTTTTTTTAATTTTTTTTGAATTTTTATTTTTTATTTTTTTTATCAGTTACATTTTATTAATTCTGTATCCCAGCCGTCCCCGAACCCTCATTCCCTCCCAGTCCCTCCCTCCCTCCCTCATCACCACTGTGCCCCTTTCCAAGTCCACTGATGGGGTGGACCTCCCCCCAAGATGAAAAACTCAAGTGACAACACATGCTGGAGAGGTTGTGGAGAAAGGGGAACCCTCCTCCACTGCTGGTGGGAATGTAAACTGGTACAACCACTCTGGAAAGCTATCTGGCGCTTTCTAAGACAATTAGGAATAGTGCTTCCGCAAGACCCAGCTATACCACTGCTAGGTATATACCCAAAGCTTGCTCAAGTACACAAAAGGGATACTTGTTCAACCATGTTTATAGCAGCTTTATTTGTAATAGCCAGAACCTGGAAACAACCCAGATGTCCATCAACGGAAGAATGGGTACAGAAATTATGGTATTTCTACACAATGGAATACTACTCAGCAATCAAAAAGGAGGAAATCATGAAATTTGCAGGCAAATGGTGGGATCTAGAAAACGTCATTCTGAGTGAAATATCCCAGAAGGAGAAAGACAAACACGGTATATACTCACTTATATAGACCTATAAGATATGATAAACATAATGAAATCTATACACCTAAAAAAGATAATCAAGAGAGCGGACATGGGGTAAGAGGATCAATCCTCATTTAGAAAGACAGATGGGATGTGCATTGAATGCATGACAGGGGTCTACTGAGCGCATCTGAAAGCCTCTAACCAACAAATATGTTTCTAAATCATGAAATGTCATCTTCTCTTTCTATGGTCTCTTTCTATTTTCCAAATGTTATAAGCTTGCTTTTTATGTTGAAGCATCATGACCATTTTAATGGAAACTCATAAAAATGGAAACTTTAGAAACTATACAGTGCGGTTTAAAAACACTACTAACATAAATTTTTACCCCAATTTAACATTATCACATCTAGAAAGCATATTAATTCTGTGCCTTAAAAGACAATTTAATGGAAATATCTAATGAAAAACAAAACAGCTACATTTCTTCTTGACTATGGATGTTTCAAAAATGAAAGTTATTTTGTATTTCACTGCACTGGTGTCAAAGGACAAAAATAGAGAAATTAAATGAAAGAAAATCAAAAGAAAATAATCTGCTCTCTGGAATTAGCATATATTTAAGATATGAAAGCAAAGACTTCTTTTATTCTCAAGCACATTAACATAATTTCATATGCTTGCTTTCTTTTCTAAATCAAGATACACTTAATGATCTTTTGCATAATGAGGACATTTTTTACTTGTGAGTTTATAGTCAATCTCTGTGTCTTGTGCTTATGTTCAAGATTGAAACATTCCTTTTTACAAGTGTCCCACTTTCAAATATCTGTAAAAAATCATAACTTAAGATAAAATCCATGAGGCATATTTGCATTATTTTGAGGGACTCTGAAATACTGCATTATTAAAACAATAATATATGCATAAATTATTAAGTTTTTTGGATGTGTACTTTTGTGAAAGCAGAATGATTCTCAAGAAGAAAAAAGACAAAATGAGATGAATCTAATGAAGATTTGATATTTTACTTTTTGGTAAAATTGTTGTTTTTAAAAATCAATCTTTTAATTATTTGAGAATTTCATACATACAATGAAAATTTACAGTTAGCTTATATTCCTCCTAATTTGTTTCAATTCAACACCAAAACTTGCCATATTCTCCCAACTTCGTGTCCTTTTAAAAATGTCCTGAATTCAATTATTATTATTATTTACAATTTATTCATTATGGTTCTTTGATGTAGCCTCATCCCTCATCTCCTTCAGGTCCCACACTCCCTCTTTCTTCCACCTTATCCTTCTCCCCTAGTCCACTGATAGGGGAAATCATCCTTCCCTGATAGTAATCTGACCTTAGACTATCAGGTCTCATCAGGACTGCGTGGAGCCTCTTCTTCTGTGGGCTGGATAGGTTGCCACCTCTGGGGGAAGTTATCAAAGAGCAGGCAACCAAGTTCAGGTCACAGTCTTTCCCTGTTCCTATTACTAGGGTACCCACATGGAGACTGAACTGTCTATGGACTATATCTGAGCAGGATATCTAGGTCTTCCCCATGCATGTCTTTGGTTGATGTATCAGACTCTGCAGTATTCCCTGGACCCAGATGTTTTGGCTTTGTTGTTCTCCTTGTGGAGCTCCTGTCCCCTCCTTATCTTTTTATCTCTCCCTTCTTCCATAAAATGCCCTGTACTCTGACCAAAGTTTGACGGTGAGTCTCTACATCTGCTTTGATACCCTTCTGGAAGAAATATTTCAGAGGACATCTCATCCTCTTCCCTCTCTTGTATGGCTTCAGGGTCTATCCAGTTTTCCCCTCTGAATGACAATTAAGCATGCTCCCTAGGGTTCTCCTTGTCATTTAGCTTCTTTAGGTCTGCAGATTTTAGTATGTTTATCCTATATTGTATGGCTAATATCCACTTACAAGTGAGTATGTACCATGCCTATCTGTTTCTGTGATACCTCACTCAGGATGAACTATTTCAGTTCCATCCATTTGTCTGTAAATGTCAGGATTCCCTAATTTTAGTAGCTAAATAGTATTCCATTGTGTAAATGTACCACAATTTCTGTATTCATTCTTTGGTTGAGGGACATATAGGTTGTTTCCAGATATTGACTATTAAGAATAAAGCTGCTATGAACATAGTTGAGCAAATGTCATTGTTGTATGGTTGAGCTCATTTAGAATATACGCCCAGGGGTGGTATAGCTGGGTATTGAGGGAACACTATTTCCAGTTTTCTGAGAAAGCACCAGATTGATTTCCAAAGTGGTTGTAGAAGTTTACATTCCACCAATAAAGGATGAGAGTTCCCCTTTCTCCACATCCTCTCTATCATGTGTTGTTACTTGAGTTTTTAATCTTAGCCATTCTGTTGGGATTATGATGGAATCTCAGAATCATTTTGGTTTGTAAGGAAGTTGAGCATTTAAGTGTTTCTCTGCCATTCAATATTCCCCAGTTGGAAATTCTCTGTGTAATTCTGTACCCCATCTTTTAATTAGAATATTTATTTTGTAGGTGTTTAATTTCTTGAGTTCTTTATATATTCTGGATATTAACTATCTGTCAGTTGTAGGGTTGATCAAAGTCTGTTCCCAGTCTGTAGACTGTCATTTTGTTCTGTTGACCACGTCCTTTGCTTTACAGAAGCTTTTCAGTTTCATGAGGTCCCATTTATTGATTGTTGTTCTCAGAGCCTGAGCTGTTGGTGTTCTGTTCAGCAAGTTGTCTCCTGTGCCAATGAGTTCAGGACTATTTCCTACTTTTTCTTCTAATAGATTTAGTGTGTTTGGTTGAGGTCTTTGATCCACTTGAACTTTACTTTTGTTCAGGGTGATATATGTGGGTCTATTTGCATTTTCTACATGTAGACATCCAGTTAGTCCAGAACCATTAGCTGAAGATGCTATCTTTTCTCCATTGTATGATTTTGGCTTCTTTGTAAAAAAAATCAGGTGTCCATAGGTATGTGGGTTTATTTTGGGTTCTTCATTTCAGTTCCATTGATCCACCAGTCTGTTTCTATGCCTGTACAATGTAGTTTTTAGTACTGTTGCTCCATAGTATAGCTTGAGATCAAGGATGGGGATGCCTCTCAAAATTCTTTTATTGCACAGGGTTGTTTTATCTATTCTCTTTGTGTGTGTGTGTGTGTGTTTCCATATGAAGTTGAGAATTGTTCTTTAAAGTTTGGTAAAGGATTGTGTTGTTATTTTGATGGGAATTGCATTGAATATCTAGATTGCTTTTGAACTATTTCACAAAATAGAAACAGAAGGAACATTACCAACCTCATTCTATGAGGCCACAGTCACCATGATGCTTAAACTGCACAATGATTTAAAAAAGTAAGAGAATTTTGGACCAATCCTTCTTACGAACATTGACATAAAAATACTCAATAAGAAACTTGCAAAGCGAGCACAAGAACACATTAAATATGTCATCACCATGGGCAACTAAGCTTCATCTCAGACGTACAGGGTGGTTCAATATGCAGAAATCAATTTAATCCACCATCAGTTTAATCCACCATATAAATAAACTAAAGGAAAAGAAACTATTGATATTCTCTTTAGATGTCAATAATTCATTTAACAAAATCCAACTCCTTTTCATGTTTAAAGTCTTGGAGATATCAGGGATACAAGACACATACCTAAACATAGTAAATGCAATATACAGCAAGTGTATAGCCAACGTCAAACTAAACAAAGAGAAACTTGAATTGATCCCACTGAAATCAAGCCAAAGCAAGGATGCACACTATCTCCCTCTCTTCAACATAGTACTTGAAGTCCTAGCTAGAGCAATAAGACAACTAGGAGATGAAGGGGATAAATTGGAAAGGAAGAAGCCAAAGTATCACTTCACAGATGATATAGTAGTATATATGAGTGACCTACCAGAAAACTTCTATAGCTGATAAACACTTTCAGCAAAGTGGCTGGATAAAAATTTAACTATAAAAATCAGTAGCCCTCTTGTATACAAAAGACAAACAGACTAAGCAAGAAATTAGAGAAATGACACACCTCACAATAGCCATAAATAACATAAAATACTTTGGTGTAATACTTAACCAAGCAAGTGAAAGACTTATATGGAAAAAAAGTCTCTGTAGAAAGAAATTGAAGAAGATACCAGAAGATGGAAAGATTTCCCTTGCTCAGGATTAACATAGTATCAGTGGCGAACCTGGATTCAATTTATGATGACTATATACTCATGGATATGGGACCACATAGTATAATATGTTTAATTTACATTAGATCACACACTTAAAGAAAATAAACTTTCCCTGTGCAGAAGCTCCTTAGTTAAATGTTGAAACTCATCAACTTGAACCCTTTTCCAGGGAATACTACTGGCTGGCGTAATCCTGGGCAGGCAAATATTTTTGCTGTGAGCTGATGAGTCCAGTGGTCCTACCATGTCCACATGATATATTTACTTTTCTTTCCAGCCCTCCCTAACTTCTAGCTCTTATAAATTTGCTGCCTTCTCTTTCAAAATTCTCTCTGAATCTTTTGCAAGGGGTTTGCTATGGATGCCTTACTTGTAGAGTAAGAACTCTATGGGTGCTGATTTTCTGCACTTTGACCATCATGAATTTTGGTGTTAATATCTCCGGTCCATAAAATAATATTGATAGAGGTAAGAGAATACATTCATATATTGGCATTAATGATATTAGTGTATTGGGTATCTTTAAAACATGTCTATTTAGCAAAATAATGGGAGTAGAGTCACCCTTGGGTTCCATGAGCTCCCATTCATAGATAGCCATAATAACAGTGCAAGACATACATTTTTTATTCCTCCTGTACAGATAAATTTAAACCCAATCATAAAGTAGTTGTCTAGTTCCCATATAATGTGTGCCACTATTACACTCTGGGGGATATCTTACCCTAAGTGTTGTAGCTCACAGAGTTCACAAACAGTCTAAGGGTGTTTGTTGATGACATTTTTTTCCAGTAGCATACATAACACTTTATTTTATTTTATTTTATTTAAATTCTTTATTAAGTACACTTTCTTCATTTTGTATCCTCCTGTGGTTCCCTCCCTCCTCCCATCCCAATCCCTCCCTTCCCCCACCCACTGCATTCATACCCCTCCCCAAGTCCAAAGATAGGGGAGGTCTTCTTTTCCTTCCTTCTGATCCTAGTCAATTAGGTCTCATCAGGAGTGGCTGCAGTGTCTTCTTCTGTGGCCTGGTAATGCTGTTTCCCCCTCAGGGGAAGGTGATCAAAGAGCAGGCCAATCAGTTCATGTCAGAGACAATCCCTGTTCCTATTACAATGGAACCCACTTGGATTCTGAACTGCCATGGGCTACATCTGTGCAGGGGTTTTAAGTTATCTCCATGCATAGTCCTTGGTTGGAGTATCAGTCTGAGGAAAGACCCCTGTGCTCAGATTTTTTGGTTCTGTTGCTCTCCTTGTGGAGTTCCTGTCGTCTCCAGATCTTACTGTTTCCCACTTCTTTCATTAGATTCCCTGCACGGTGTGCATTAAACGTATGACAGGAGTCTACTGAAGGCATCTGAAAGACTCTACCTAGCAGTGTTTCAAAGTAGATTATAAGACTCATAACCAAACCTTCGGCAGAATACAGGGAATCATATGAAAGAAGGGGAGTTAGTATGATGGGGAAAGGATAGGAGCTCCACAAGGACCAAATATATCTGGGCACAGGGTCTTTTCTGAGACTGACATTCAACCAAGGACCATGTACGGATATAACCTAGAACCTCTGCTCAGATGTAGCCCATGGTAGCTCAGTAACCAATTGGTTTCCCATAGTAAGGGGAGCAAGGACTATTTATGACAGGAACTCAATGGCTGGCTCTTTGACCTTCCCACCCCCCAGGGAGGAGCAGTCCTGTTAGGCCACAGAGGAGGACTTTGCAGCCAGTCCTGAAGATACCTGATAAACCAGGGTCAGATGAAAGGGGAGGAGGTC
>REGO01000688.1:274881-287888 GCA_010120015.1 Rhombomys opimus | reverse complement strand
TTCATTATGTTTATCATATCTTATAGGTCTATATAAGTGAGTATATACCGTGTTTGTCTTTCTCCTTCTGGGATATTTCACTCAGAATGATGTTTTCTAGATCCCACCATTTGCCTGCAAATTTCATGATTTCCTCCTTTTTGATTGCTGAGTAGTATTCCATTGTGTAGAAAGAGGAAGCACTATTCTTAATTTTCTAAGAAAGTGAAAGACTGATTTCCAAAATGGTTGTGCCAGTTTACATTCCCACCAGCAATGGAGGAGGGTTCCCCTTTCTCCACAACCTCTCCAGCATGTGTTGTAATTTGAGTTTTTGATTTTAGCCATTTGGGTGTAAAGTGAAATCTCAGGGTTGTTTTGATTTGCATCTCTCTGATGGCTAAGGACCTTGAGCATCTCTTTAAGTGTCTCTCTGCCATTCTATATTCCTCTATGGAGAATTCTCTGTTTAGCTCTATACTCCATTTTTTAAATTGGATTGCTTAATTCCTTGCTTTTTTAACTTCTTTAGTTCTTTATATTTTCTGAATATCAGCCCTCTGTCAGATAAAGGGTTGTTGAATATCCTTTGTCAGTCTGTAGGGTGTCGTTTTATTCTGACAACAGTGTCTTTTTCTGACAACAGTGTCTTTTGCTTACAACAGTGTCTTTTGCTTTACAGAAGCTTTTCATTTTCATGAGATCCCATTTTTATTGATTGTTGCTCTTAGGGCCTGTGCTGTTGGTGTTCTGTTCAGGAAGTTGTCTCCTGTGCCAATGAGTTCTGGGCTCTTCCCCACTTTATCTTCTAACTGATTTACAGTATCTGGTTTTATGTTGAGATCTTTGCTCTACCTGGACTTCAGTTTTGTGCGTTGTGAAAAATATGGATCTATTTTCATTTTTCTGCATGTAGACATCCAGTTGGACCAGCACCATTTTTTGAAGATGCTGTCTTTTTTTCCATTGAATAATTTTGGCTTCTTTGTCAAAAATCAAGTATGCATAGCTATGTTGGTTTATTTCTGGGTTTTCTGTTAGGCTTCATTGTTCCTCTTTTCTGTTTCTATGCCAATACCCCATGCAGTTTTTATTACCATTGGTCTGTAGTACATCTTGAGATCAGGGATAGAGATACCTCCAGATGATCTGTTGTTGTACAGGATCATTTTGGAAATTCTGGGTTTTGAGGTTTTTGTTTCTCCATATGAAGCGGAGAATCATTCTTTCAAGATCTGTAAAGAATCGTGCTGGTATTTTGATGGGAACTGCACTGAATCTGTAGATTGCTTTTGGCAGGATGGACATTTTCACTATGTTAATCCTACCAATCCATGAGCATGGGAGATCTTTCCATCTTCTGATGTCTTCTTCGATTTCTTTCTTCAGAGACTTGAAGTTTTTATCAAACACGTCTTCTACTTGCTTGGTTAGAGTCACCCCAAGGTACTTTATGTTATTAGTGGCTATAGTGAAAGGTGTTGTTTCCCTGATTTCTTTCTCAGCCCTTTTGTCTTTGGTATACAGGAGGGCTTCTGATTTTTTTAATTTATTTTGTATCCTGCCACTTTGCTGAAGGTGTTTATCAGCTGAAGGAGTTCTCTGGTAGAATTTTTGGGTCGCTCATGTATACTATCATAGCACCTGCGAATAGTGACATTTTGACCTCTTCCTTTCCGATTTGTACCCCATTGATCTCCTTTAGTTGTCTTACTGCTTTAGCTAGGACTTCAAACACTATGTTGAAGAGATATGGAGAAAGTGGGAAGCCTTGCCTTGTCTCTGATTTCAGTGGATTGATTTAAGTTTCTCTCCATTGGGTTTAATGTTGGCTATAGGCTTGCTGTATATTCTTGTACTATGTTTAGGTATGTGCCTTGTATTTCTGATCTCTCCAAAACTGTAAACATGAATAGGTGTTGGACTTGTCAAATGCTTTTTTGGCATCTAAGGAGATGATCATGTGTTTTTTTTTTCCTTCATTGTGTTTATGTGATGGATTACAATGATGGATTTCCATATTTTGAACTACCCTTGCATGCTTGGCATGAAGCCTACTTAGTCATGGTGGATGATATCTTTGATGTGTTCTTGGATTCTTGGATTCAGTTTATAAGTATTTTAGTGAGTATTTTTGCAACAATGTTCATAAGAGAGATAGGCCTGAAGTTCTCTTTTTTGTTGGGTCTTTGTGTGGTTTAGGTATCAAGGTGATTGTGGCTGTGCTCTGTTTCTATTTTGTGGAATAGTTTGAAGAGAACTGGGATTAGCACTTCTTTGAAGGTCTGGTAGAATTCTGTACTGAATCCATCCAGCCCAGGACTTCTTTTGCAAGGGAGACTGTTGATGATAGTGAGTCTTCTGATAGCTGAAATTAACTAATGATTTGTGACTTTTAAATAGAGTAGAAAAAGATTCACAGGTTGTTTTTAGCTCCCTGTTTGTTTTAATGATAAGTAGCATTTTAGACAACTTTCTGTGTCCTTATACATTACCTGGTTTGAGTATATCCTTTATGAAAAGTATTTTTTTCTCCTTGTAATCATTCAGGTAAATGATTTTTTAATGATATTCACAGGTCAGAAATACTTAACTGTGCTATTAATCATAGCAAGACAGCTAAGTCACTCAAAAGAGTCCAACTGTGTTTAACAGTACACACAGAATGTGCTAGATGATTCAAGTTCACAGATTGCCCACATTAAATAAAACATAGCTATTTGGGATGAAGTCAAAACAAACAATATAGAGTACTTTAGAGAGCTTTTGTCTTACTTTCAAGTAGGAAACAATAATTATTTCTAAGAAAATTCATCCAAGAAGAAAAACAATGGACTAAATCTATGTTTTATAGTATCAGACAATATGCTCTTTCAATAAAGTAAAAACATTCATTCACCATGATTTAACATATCTAGAAATGGGAGTTAAATTAAAATTATAACTAAGAAAAATATAAATGTGTCTTCTACAGCAGGGACAAAGAATGAAAAAGGACCAAAATTATAGTTAAAATCTTTTATTTAGAATTGTAACCAATAATAAATATTCAAGTATATGAAGTGAGAAATGAATGGGTAGAATTCGATAAAGTCATGAAAACATTGTAGCCTATATAGATGAAATATTTACTTTTTGTTTTATTTTTGATGTTGAATTTTAATTCTGATAATTTTTTCCTTTTTCTTTCTCCAAACTCTTCCATATACCTTCCTCACTCTTCCTCAGATTCATAGCCCCTGTATACCATGTTTTTTGTATACAAATATATATTTATATATACATATATATCCATAAATATAACCTTTAGAGTGCATATAATGTTACTTGTATGTATATCAGTACTAGTTTTAATTTTCTGTATGATGCAAATATGTGCTGTTTCAACAATAGGAATTGTTTTTTAGGTTTCTTTAGGTTTTTTATGATTTTTTTATTAATTACAGTTTATTCATTTTGTATCCCCCCATTCCTCCCTCCCCATCTCCTTCTAATCCCCCCTCCCTCTTCCCCACTTGTGTCCCTCTCCCTACCTACTTATAAAGGAAGTACCCTGTAAACCAAAGGACAATGTCATCAAAACAAAACGACTGCCTACAAATTGGTAAAGAATCTTCATTAACCCTTTATCTGACAGAGGACTAATATCCAGTATATACAAAGAACTAAAGAAGCTGAAAAGCAGCAAACCAAGTAATCCAGTTAAAAAATGGGGAACGGAGCTAAACAGAGAATTCTCGACAGAGGAATATCGAATGGCAGAGAAACACTTAAAGAAATGCTCATCCTCATTAGCCATCAGGGAAATGCAAATCAAAACAACCCTGAGATATCACCTTACACCCATCAGAATGGCCAAGATGAAAAACTCAAGTGACAACACATGCTGGAGAGGTTGTGGAGAAAGGGGAACCCTCCTCCACTGCTGGTGGGAATGCAAACTGCTACAACCACTCTGGAAAGCTATCTGGCGCTTTCTAAGACAATTAGGAATAGTGCTTCTTCAAGACCCAGCTATACCACTGCTAGGTATATACCCAAAGTTTGCTAAAGTACACAAAAGGGATACTTGCTCAACCATGTTTATAGGAGCTTTATTTGTAATAGCGAGAACCTGGAAACAACCCAGATGTCCATCAACGGAAGAATGGGTACAGAAATTGTGGTATTTTTACACAATGGAATACTACTCAGCAATCAAAAATGAAGAAATCATGAAATTTTCAGGCAAATGTTGGGGTCTAGAAAACATCATTCTGAGTGAAATATCCCAGAAGGAGGGTATATTATAATACAGGTCTTAAGAAATGAAAAAGAGGTCAAAGAGCCAGTCATTGAGTTCCTGTTAGAAATAGTCCCTGTTCCCCTTACTATAGGAGACCAATTGATTACTGAGCTATCACAGGTCACATCTGAGCAGAGGTTCTAGGTTTTATCCACTCATGGTCTTTGGTTGAGTGTCCAGTCTCAGAAAAGACCCTGTGCCAGATATGTTTGGTCCTTGTGAAGTTCCTATTCTTTCCACATCAAACTCCCCTTCTTTCATATGATTCCCTGCACTCTGCTGAAGGTTTGGTTATGAGTCTTAGTATCTACTATGGGACACTGCTAGGTAGAGTCTTTCAGATGCCTTTTGCGGTAGATTCCTGTCATACATTCAATGTACATCCCATTTGTCTTTCTAAGTGAGAATTGATCATCTTCACCCTTGTCCACTTTCTTGATTATCTTCTTTAGGTGTGTAGATTTCATTATGTTTATCATATCTTGTAGGTCTATATACCATGTTTGTCTTTCTCCTTCTGGGATACTTCACTCAGAATGATCTTTCATACAAACACAATTTTGTCATTTGCATTATTTCTCCATTTAATATCATTCACCATCTTTTCAGTTGTTTGTTTTTTGGTGCTTAGTATTTTTGTATATTATAGCCACAACTGTCAATCATCCAAACCATGGCTGCATAGGTCATAGGTCCTAATGGAGCACCTACTTTTACTCTATTCTTAAACAGACATACTATGAAACTTCACCTTAAATACTGATTTTTTACCACTAGGTCAGCGAAGCTTTCACTTATCAAAAAGCTGAAAAGGATAATAATTAATACAAAGATGTAAACCTGATCACTGTGCATAGAATAAGAGGATGTAGACTGTGGGTGTCCTAAAATGTGACATCTATATTATAAAAATATTTCCACAAAGCTCAGCTATCATTTTATTTTTTAAAAGAATTTTTTTATTTAATCAAAATGTATCATACTTCATTTTTAAAATAATCATAAAAATAAAAGCTTCCTTATGTCATATTCCTTCACAGTTTTGGTTGAAATCCTCCACCCAGTTCTTTTCCATATCTTTAGACCTTCCCTCTCCCCTTGTTATTCTAAGGAATAAAAAGTTTATAAGAACCAGAGGTTCTTGCCAGAAGTAGTAAGGCAAAGTTTTCTGTACATGACAGGACCATTATACATATAAATTCAACAGTAGCCATGGCTGAATGCTAAAATGCATCAGAAAATCTAGCTATAAAACAACAACAACAAAACTAGCCTTAGAAAAATGAAAATAGATCCATATTTATCACCCTCCACAAAACTAAAGTCCAAGTGCATCAAAGACATCAACATAAAACCAGATATTCTAAATCGGTTAGAAGAAAAAGTGGGGAACAGCCTAGAAGTCATTGGCACAGGAGACAACTTCCTGAACAGAACACCAACAGCACAGACTCTAAGAGCAACAATCAATAAATGGGACCTCATGAAACTTAAAACCTTTTGTAAATCAAAAGATACTGTCGTCAGAACAAAATGGCAGCCTACAGACTGGGAAAGGATCTTCACCAACCCTATAGCTGACAGAGGTCTCATATCCAGCAAATATAAAGAACTAAAGAAGTTAAAAAGCAATAAATCAAGTAATCCAATTGAGGTACGGAGCTAAACAGAGAATTCTCCAAAGAGGAACATAGAATGGCAGAGAAACTCTTAAAGAGATGCTCAACATCCTTAGCCATCAGAGAGATGCAAATTAAAATGACCCTGAGATTTTACCTTACACCCACCAGAATGGCTAAGATGAATAACTCAAGTGACAACATATGCTGGAGAGTTTGCAGAGAAAGGGGAACCCTCCTCCACTGCTGGTGGGAATATAAACTGGTACAACCACTTTGGAAGTCAATCTGGAGCTTTCTCAGACAATTAGGAATAGTGTTTCCACATGATCCAGCTATACCCCTCCTACACATATACCCAAAATTTGCTCAAGTACACAACAAGGACATTTGCTCAACCATGTTTGTAGCAGCTTTATTTGTAATATCCAGAACCTGAAAACAACCCAGATGTCCCTCAACAGAGGAATGGATACAGAAATTGTGGTACATTTACACAATGGAATACTACTCATCAATCAAAAAGGAGGAAATCATGAAATTTGCAAGCCAATGGTCGATCTAGAAAAGATCATTCTGAGTGAGGTATCCCAGAAGGAGGAAGACACACATGGTATATATTCACTCATATAATCCTATAAGATATGATAAACATAATGAAATCTGTACACCTAAAGAAGTTAAACAAGAAAGAGGACCCAGGGTAAGATGATCAATCGTCACTTAGAAAGACAAATGGGAGGTGAATTGGACGTAGGAGAAAACAAGTAACAGGACAGGAGCCTACCGCAGAGGGCCCCTGAAAGACTCTACCTAGCAGTGTATCTAAACAGATACTAAGACTCATAACCAAACCTTCGGCAGAGTGCATGCAATTATATGGAAAAGGTGGGAGTTTGTATGATGTGGAAAGAATAGGAGCTGCACAAGGACCAAATATACCTGTACACAGGGTTTTTTCTGAGACTGAGACTCCACCAAGGACCATATATGGATATAACCTAGAACCTCTGCTCAGATGAAGCCCCTGGTAGCTCAGTAACCAATTGGTTTCCCATAGTAAGGGGAACAGGGACTATTTCTGACATGAACTCAATGGAAGGCTCTTTGACCTCCCCATCCACCAGGGGAGGAGCAGTCCTGCTAGGCCACAGAGAAGGACTTTGCAGCCAGCCCTGAAGAGACCTGATAAGACAGGGTCAGATGGAAGGGGAAGAAGACCTCCCCTATCAGTGGATTTAGAGAGGTACAGGGAGGAGATGAGGGAGGAAGGGAGGGTTTGGGAGGGAATGAGAGAGCAGGATACAGCTGGAATACAGAGTTAATAAAATGTAACTAATAATAAAAAATTAAATTAAATTCAAAATGAAAAACGAATCCTAGCATTGACATAAGGGATGCTCACGAAGTACTAGTTCTCATGGTGTTGGTTTTCTTCAACGGTATGACCGCTGATAGGGTGCATATGTCCCTGTGCATGTTCATAAATCATGAACATAGTAGCAGAAGTAAATGGAATTAGAATGTTTCAAAAAGAGAACATGAAATTAGAATTGAAATAGTAGGGGGTAGTTGGGGTTGTTTTGATTAAAACACTTTAAAAACAACACGGGATTCTTATACAATAAAAATTAAAAGTTGTAAAAGACTGTAAAACAAGTTAAAATTTTTCAGTAGTGAGGAGATGAAAAGAAAATTATTGGACCCACTTGTCAGAACATTGTATGTCAGAAGCTATGAGAGCACAGATGATGTCAGTCTTGTAGTGTTGACATCTGTGAAAGCTGGATCACCCTTAGTTTCTCCCAGCCATGCATTGCTATCATCATAGAGCTGTGAACTGTTATTTAAAGTATTTTAAATAAAATTACTTAGGAATCCAGTCCTTGGACACAGTAATCAAAACAACTGCTGTAACTCTTCTTAATCAATAAAGATGGAAGGACTATGTTTTAAATAGGTTGTTTTATTACATATTTTCAGTAAAAAATCTTCTCAATAAAGCATAATATTTGTCATATATGTATGTACAAGGACATACATCTATACATGTTCATATATGCATCATATATACACACACAAATACACATATATACATACATATGAGTTGCTGTCTATGGCTCTTTATCTATGTGCAAATTGGCAGAAGTAAATTTACTTACTGGGTTTCAAAAAGGTACATAAAGTTGGAAGAAAAATCAAAAAGGAGAAGGGGAGAAATAAGTGTGGATTTGATCAAAATTACTTTATAAACATATGTCTATATGCCTCTATCTATATTCATATATATGAGAGACAGAAAAATTTTACTGTCAGCACAAATAAAATATTCTAAAATAGCCCTTACTCTTAACATACTAATCTTAGACATTTTACATATCTCAATTTAATCATTATAATAACATGGCAAACAAGGTTCATTTTGAAAATGATTCAAAGCTGAAAATGTAGAGTATTCTTTATATCTTGAAACTTAAATGTGTATTTCATTTTCTCTTCATATGTAAGATCTGAGTTTCAGTTCAGGAGGAAATTACTGTCTTTCTGTCCTCGTGGATATACAAGATGATTTTAAAATGGTATTAGAGTTTTGGATCCCACCATTTAACAAGGAAAGTCCCATTAAATAGTTGCTCTATATTTAAAAAAACCAGTTTGTTTTATCAATGGTTACGTAAGCTGTTGAAGTTGACATTTGTCAGTGCTAGTACATACATTTCAGAACGTCTCCCACTACAGGTTGTTCCTCGAGGCCATAACAAGCAGACAGATGTTACACCAATCAGACCTTTACTGGTACTGAGCAAGGGAAGCTTAGGGCATTTTCTGTTTAAATACAATATGCCTCCACCTCCTGCAAGAATGAGTACTTCCTATTTTAACTTTTTTTTGCTGTAAATACATATTAAAGGAAATTCTTTACATTTCTCAGGGATATTGTAGAATCTGAAAACATTTCCTAAAAGGTTTTAAATCTATTCAACTATACTAGCAGGATCGTATAATGGGGACTCTGAAAACTCTATCAATTCAATCATATGATCTGGCAAATTCTAAACTCAAAGCATTTTATCGTCTTGTATAAGATAACACAATGTTGTTTATGGATGTACTGAACAAAAAAAAGATTAAACAGATTTTTTATGTCAAGGAGTCTATGGTGAATGAAAACTCTAATAATTAAAGACAAAATAGGATAAAATAATTAAATGAATGATATCAATAAAAGTGAGAATTAGTGATCTTCTTCAACATAAGAGTTTTAAATGTTTCTTTTCCCATGGATATTTATGAATAATTCCTCACACTTTGAGTTTAAGTGATCCTACTTTAAGAGTAATTGAGTTGAAATCTGTCTTTTACTATAATGAGCTTTGTGCTCAGGATAATGACAGAAAATGTGTGAGAATGTTTATTCAGAAAGTTCAAGAGTATAATCACTCAGAGAAAAGAACCTCTCAAACACTCAGAAAAGGAAACTCTCAAAGTGAGTGCCCTGGTGACAGTGTTCTTTCCCTCCAAGCAAACTATGACACAGAGAAGTAGAAACTGAGCAGGGATGGTAGCTTTGCTGAGATGAGAAAGCAAATGTCAAATAGGAGATTGTTGTAGATTTTGCCATCTCCCCTTTCTAATTAGCTTTACACAATTAGTGATTTTTACAGCTGTCTTTAGAAATATGCAATGGAAATTGGTTTGTTGGTAATATTTCCTAGGAAGACTGCAATTCTATTTGTGTGTGTGTGTGTGTGTGTGTGTGTGTGTGTGTGTGTGTGTGTGTAGTAAAATGGGGCTTCATATTTTCTAAGAAGTAGCATCCTCCTCTGGATGTCTGGCAGTTAATGGTATTTTTAAATACCATACTGTTTTTAACCATCTTATATTAGTATTTCCTCTGGAATAAATTAAGAAAGTTTGAGGCTATCTGATTTTTGATCTCCAAATGTTGGATCTCTGTGTGAAACTTGTATTATTAGTTGATAGTTCTTTTACTTATTTTTTTTTTTGCATTCACATATCTATAACATATTTCATTGCCATTTCATTTAGTTTTCTTTTATATTTTCATAGGATTTTTAAGTTTTTAATGTATTACAATTTATTCACTCTATATCTAAGATGTAGCTCCTTTCCTCATACCTTACCAATCCTGCCATCCATCCCTATTCTCCTCCCATGCCCCTCCCACAGTCCACTGATAGGGGAGATCCTCCCATTTCATCTGTTCCTAGTCTATCAGGTCTCATTAGGACTGGTTGCGTTGTCTTCCTCTGTGGCCTGTTAACACTGCTCCGCCACTTAGAAAGAGGTGATCAAAAAGCCAGCCACTGAGTTCATGTCAGAGACAGCCCCTGTTCCCCATACTAGAGAACCCATTTGGACACTGAGCTGCCATGGGCAATATCTGTGCAGGGGTTCTAGGTTATCTCCATGCATGGTCCTTGTTTGGAGTATCAGTCTCAGAAAACACCCCTGGGCCCAGATTTTTTGGTTCTGTTGCTCTCCTTGTGGTTCTCCTGTCCCCTCCAAGTCTTTCTATATCCTCCTTCTTTCATAAGATTCTCTGCATTCTGCCCAGAGTTTGGCAGAGTCTCAGCATCTGCTTCAATAACCTGCTGGGTAGAGTTTTTCAGAGGCCCTTTGTGGTAGGCTCCTGTCCTGTCCCCTGTTTTTTCCCTCTTCAGATGTCTTTCTCTTTGCCTTTCTGAAAGGATTGATCATTTTACCCAGGGTCCTCCTCCTGTTTATCCTATAATATGTCTAATATCCACTTATAAGTGAGAATATACCATGTGTGCCTTCCTGCTTCTTGGATACCTCACTAAGGATGATCTTTTCTAGTTCCCAGAATTTACCTGCAAATTTCATGGTTTCCTTATTTTTAATTCCTGAGTAGTATTCCATTGTGTAAATGTACCACAATTTCTGTATCCATTCCTCAGGCTGTCAGCAGGAAAAAATGACAGCCTACAGTCTTGGAAAGGATCTTCTCCAAACCTACATCTGACAGAGGGCTAATCAAGAAAATATGAAGAACTCAAGAAGTTAAAGATACAGAGCTAAACAGAGAATTCTCATTTGAGGAATATTGAATGTCAGAGAAACACTTAAAGAAATTCTCAAAGTCCTTAGTCATCAGGGAAATGCAAATCAAAATGACCCTGAGATTTCACCTTACACCCATCAGAATGGCTAAGATCAAATACTCAAGTGACAACACATGCTGGAATGGATGAGAGTATTGCTTGTGGTAATGTAAACTTGTAAAATCACTTTGGAAATAAATCTGGCATTTTCTCAGACAATTATGAATAGTGCTACCTCAAGATCCAGCTATACCATTCCTAGGCATACATGCAAAAGATGCTCAAGTACACAACAAGGACATCTGTGCAACCATCTCTTTAGCAGCTGTATTCGTAATAGCCAGAATCAGAAACAACCAGATGTCCTTTATTTAGTTTTCTAACAACTATTTTCTCAAACTTGCTATAACAAATCGTTTTTGATATATTAAAAATAGATTTAACTTTGAAATCTAAAAGGCCATTCCTGATGAGACCTGATAGACTAGGAGCAGAGGGAAGGGGAGGAGGACCTCCCTTTTCAGTGGACTTGGGGAGGGGCATTGGTGGGGAAGAAGGAGGGTGGGATTGGGAGGGGAGGAGAAAGGGAGGTACAGGAGAGATACAAAGTGAATAAACTGTAATTAATAAAAATAAAAAATCCAAAAAATTAATAATTATTCATATGTGCTCCTACATAAAAACTCAATAAAAATTTACTGTTTCAAATTTCTTTTTAAATATGTTTTAATTGTAATTGAATTATATCACTTTCCCTTCTCCCTTTCCTCCCTCCAGCTTCTCCAAAATGTCCCTGAACTTCTCTCCTGACACCTCACTTTTAACTTAAAATCCTCTTTGTCTTTAGTCCTCATTACATATATATATATGCAACCTTCTGGGTCCATTTTTGTTGATGGTGTGTTATGGTTTCATAACTGATTGTTCTGCATTGGACAACCAGTAAGGGGACTCGTTCCTGAAAGAGGTTAATTCTCTTACTCTGAGAAGTCAGTTGCCTGTTCTTTGTATGGGTAGAAGCTGATACAATTTTTCCCTTCCATGTTAACATGTCCATTGATATTGCCATTGTTCTCATAATATTTATGCAGCCATTTCTAGGAGTTTGTTTCACTGTAGAATTCCCTGTGTTTGGGCTCTTACATATTTTTAAAATTAATTAATTTTTTATTAATTACAATTGATTCATCTTTTATCCCCAGCGATAGCCCCTCATTTGTCCCCTCCCAATCCCACTTTTCCTTTCTCTTCTTTCCCATGCTCCTTCCGTAGCCACTGATAGGGGCTTTCCTCCTCCCCTTCCATCTAAATTAAACTTATTGGGTCTCATCAAGACTGGCTGCATTGTCTTCCTCTGTGGCCTGGTAATGATGTAGTTATTATAACTGGAATTGGAGTAGAAATGTCAGAACAGCAACCATTATTCAGGCTAAACCTCATTCCCGAAATTTCCAATATTATTTTCAATGTAAGGGTGTTTTGTGCACGTGCGCATTTTTGAACCATATGTGTACCTGGTGTATATTAAAGCGAAATGATGCCATCATAGCCCCCTGAAATTGAGTAAAAGATGGTTTCTAGCTGTTTTGCCATTGTTTTGAATAGAGCATTGCTCTGATAGAAATTCTCTGAGAACTCTAAAGTGCTCAGCCATCTCATCAGGCCTGTAAAATACTTTTCTCTTGTTTTTTCCTCATATCAAAAATAGACTTGGACATTTTTTTCATGTTCTATACTCTAATTATAGTGTTCACCCTTCTACCCCCCAAAGTTCCTCCCCACATTCTGCCCATTCAGATAAAATAAATTTTTGACTTCTTTTTTTTTTAATGTGGATGATTTTTATTTATTTATTTATTTATTTAATTTTATTTTTATCAGTTACATTTTATTAACTCTGTATCCCAGCCGTGTCCCAAACCCTCATTCCCTCCCAGTCCCTCCCTCCCTCCCTCCCTCCCTCATCACCACTGTGCCCCTTTCCAAGTCCACTGATAGGGGGGGACCTCCCCTCATTCATCTGATCCTGTTTTATCA